>OVAY01001037.1:0-37408 GCA_900406395.1 Kernera saxatilis
TATTTAAAAATGGATCAAATTCGACCGATTACCAGCGGCAGGTATTTAATTTTTTTTTAATTATATATATAATTATTATTATAAACTCGCATATCATTCGAATTCTAATCTATTATATAAACATATTGCAACGAGTACTTACTTATTTTTTTTAATATATGTAAAAATTATTATTATTAAAAATCTGCATATTATGCGGGTCCTAATCTAGTTACACATAATCTGAAACAAAGCCAACGAGTTTCAAATCTCGGAGCCAAAAGCCAACGGAAAAAAATTAGAGTATAGAGTATCATAGAAAACAAATCAAAACCTTAACAACAAATGTCAAAAAATTGATCGATTATTCTTCATCATTGTATAATTATGATTCATCCATATTTTCACCCCAAAAAAAAACAAATTATAAGTTGATGAACTAAAACAAAATCATCTTCTGGCTCAAAATTCGTTGAAAAAAGAAACTCTCTGTTTTTACAAAGGATCAAAAAACTTCACTTGGTTAGTGAGAACTCCACTTTGTGAATAGATTTATCCAAATTATATATCTAATCTCCTATATAAAACCATGTTAGCTTAGCAAAAAGAGACATATTCTCATTTTTCACATTTTTCTATTTTTTTCTCCATTCTAATCTTCAGTTTGTTAGTCCTTGTCGTGTATTTCGCTTTGTTTGACTCGTTCACCGTTGTTAAAAAAAAAAACCGAACCATAAGTTAGTTTAGAGGACTGACACAAATCATGTCATCAACATAAGATCGAACTATTGTCATCAAAAGTACACATTAAAAAAAAAGTAAAGAAACACAAGAGAGAGAGTAAGAGAGTAAGAGAGAGAGAGGCACTTCACTTTACCTTTCTCTTCTCTTCACTTCACTTCATGCGAGTCTTTTAACACTTTCTCTTCTCACTCCTCCATGCATCACTCCTCCGCCGCCGTCTCCGGCGAACTTATCAACAAACCACCACCCCCTTCAACAGCTCCTCTCCAACCACTTCTTGACCTAATCACAAACGTCCTCTCTCTCCTCCTCCTCTCTTCCCTCACCGTCCGTTCCTTCATCGGAAAATGGCAAATCCTCCGGTCAAAACTCTTTTCTCTCAACTCATCTCTCTCTTCCCTCTCCGAATCTCCACACTGGTCACAGAACCCTCTCCTCCACAGTCTCCTCCCTTCTCTCCTCTCCAATCTCCAACGACTCAACTCTCTCTCTCACCAATGCTCCTCCGCTTCTTTCTCCGGCGGCAAACTCCTTATGCAAAGCGACCTCGACATAGCTTCTTCCTCTCTCTCAACTCACATCAGTGACCTTGACCTTCTCCTCAGATCTGGTGTCCTCCATCAAAACGCCATCGTTTTATCCCTCCCTGCTTCGACCTCGGGCAAAGACGACGTTGCTTTCTTCATCAGAGATCTCTTCACAAGACTCCAAATCGGCGGCGCCGAGTTCAAGAAGAAATCACTCGAGTCTCTCCTTCAGCTTCTCACTGATAGCGAGAAATCATCGAGAATCGTAGCTAAAGAAGGTAATGTCGGTTACTTAGTCACTCTCCTCGATCTCCATCACCATCCTCTGATTCGCGAACATGCTCTCGCCGCCGTCTCGTTGCTCACTTCGTCAAGCGTCGATTCGAGGAAGACAGTGTTCGAAGAAGGAGGATTAGGTCCTCTGCTACGGTTACTCGAAACAGGATCTCCGCCTCTGAAAACTCGAGCCGCCGTGGCGATTGAAGCTATAACCTCCGATCCCGAAACCGCCTGGGCTATCTCAGCTTACGGAGGCATCACCGTTCTAATCGAAGCTTGCAAATCTGGATCTATCGAAGTACAAGAACATACGTCCGGTGCTATAAGCAACATCGCCGCCGTGGAAGATATCAGGACGATGCTCGCTGAGGAAGGAGCCGTATCGGTTCTTCTCCCACTCTTAATCTCCGGTTCAACGTCTACACAGGAGAAGACGGCGAGCTTCATCTCCTTACTCTCATCTTCCGGCGAGTTTTTCCGAGATTTGATCGTTAGAGAAAGGGGATTACAGATTCTGATCCATCTAGTTCAGGGTTCATCGAATCCCGATACGATCGAGCACGGTTTGCTTGCTCTCACTCAACTATCCGCCATGGATTCAATCGCTAGGGTTTTATCATCATCGACGAGATTCGTAATCCAATTAGGCGAATTCGTGAAGCACGGGAACGTAATCTTACAACAGATCTCATCTTCTCTCTTAGCGAAGCTAACAATCAGCGACGGAAACAAACGAGCGATCTCCGATTGTTTAGGATCGTTGATCAAGCTGATGGATTCGCCGAAACCTGCGGGGTTACAGGAAGCGGCGACGGAGGCGGCGAAATCGTTGCTCACCGTTAGATCTAACCGGAAAGAGATGATGAGAGACGAGAAGAGCGTGATTCGATTGGTTCAGATGCTGGATCCGAGTAACGAGAGGGTGGTTGCGAAAGAGCTTCCGGTGATGGTCGTGGCGGCGATTCTCTCGGGAGGAAATAATGCTGCGAGGACGAAATTGATTAGCTTAGGAGCTGATCGTCATCTTCGATCTCTGGAGGAGATGGAAGTTTCCGGCGCTAAAAAGACGCTTCAGAGACTCGCCGCCGGGAATCGTCTCAAGAGTATCTTCACCAGAGCATGGAAAGATCACTAAAGGTGCGTTTCCGTTTTTCTTTTTCAGATGGGCATTTTCGTAATTTTAGAATTTCTCTGAATATAAGAAAATGACTAAATTGCCCCTCAGATTATTTATAATGCGTCTTTGATACGAGTGGGTCCAGAATTTGATGTTTTTTTGGAGTCCACAACTTTTCTTAAATGTAATTAATTAGGAAATACAGATGGGATGATATTGCATAATTTAAGGGGTCCCTTTGAAACGTGGCCTCGAGGGCTATATAATAAAGTTTATATGGTTGCATTTATCGTTGATATAGACTTAACATGGTCTTAATTACATATTTGAGAAATTCATTGAGCTGACACTGACATTAGTGACATGCATTCGTTATTAGATTAGATAATACGGGTAAGATTTTTTTTATGTACTGAAACAAATTATTTTGATTTAAACTGTTAAAATTTAGATTATTTTTACTCAATAAGTTTGGATAATTCGGATTCGGTATGAGTAAAATTGGATTGATCTTAGATTCAACTTATTTGAGACAAAAACATATTTATTTATGTACTTTTTTTGTTTCATAAGAAGCGTCGTTTTGTATTTCAAATCCAGAATTTTTAACAGAACTTCAGTTTTAATCCTATTATTTTAGTGTATCAATTAGAGAGAGATTTATTCAATATATTAACAAAGACTATAGTAGAATTTTTAATAGTTTTTTAATAAATATGAAAAAATGTAGAATGGCACTCTTTATAAATAGAACTGATTGTGGTTAAACTGGTTAGGCTCATATCATATGAAATCTTTGATAATTGGTAGGTTGGTTCAATGTATTTGGTATCACATTGGTTTAATGGAATTTGTAAAAGTGATAATAAATGTCTTAAATTACAGGTATGAAGGCTGCAATTGTGGAAGACCTTGAAAGTGTGGCTTCACTTTTGACTAAAAGCAAAGATTCCAATTACTGAGACCATGTATACACACACTCACATCAACCAGCAAAATTTTTTTTTCTAAATTTGAAAATGATAATAGTTATTATATAACTATTATCAAAAGTCATGGATGCAGGTTTTATCGAGTATCCTCTTTCTGTTTTTTTTTTTTTTTTTTTTTTTTNTTTTTTTTTTAAGTTTAATTTATCCTTGAAAATGATCTCATATCTGAGATTCTGAGTGGGAAAATTAGGGTGGAGAGTTTTTTTTTATTCTTCCACATGTATTGTGTGATTATATATGTAAATGACTCTTTGAGTTTTGATCTGTTCTAGTACTAAATGTTGTAACTGGCTATTTTATGAGCCTATAAGAGTGTCGATTTTTTATTTTGTCTTTATATTTTTATTTACCTTATTTATCAATGCTTTGAAAAAAAAATATGTGAATAAGAAAATAGCAATCGTGTGATGAGTCTATGATCTTTGGTTCTTTCCTTTATTATTTCAGTTGTTATTTGTTTTATAATTTCATGTGATGAGTCTATGATCTTTGATTCTTTCCTTTATTATTTCAGTTGTTATTTGTTTTATAATTTCAGATGATTGATAATAACTAGAGAGACTTAGTCTTCTTTTTTATTAGAAGTTTATCTCTCCACTTTTCCATTTTCTCTGTACGTAAAAATCAATGATTTTACTCTCTTTTTTGTATTTGCTTCTTGTTTCTATTTAAATCAATAAACAAATCAAAAAGAGGCAATATGAATTGTCCAAACTAAAGTTTTATTACCTTATTCTGTTTCTAAAGCTTTGATAGAGTTCATTGCTAACATTTGGTATTAGAGTATGCTCATGGCACTATAATGGTGAGTATGTTTGTTGAGAGAGGAGAATCATGGGATCTATAGAGAGATCAATGGTGCTCTGATCTATGACACTTACGAAGACAACATTTTGAATCTTAACCATATAGTTCCCTCAAAATCTGAACTATATACAAGAGTCCCCTCAAAATCTGAACTATATACAAGAGTCCTCTCAAAATGGGACAAATATGTCGAGTAGACCCATCTTGGCTACCAACTGTTGAAACGGAGCTGGATACAAAGGCTTTGTGAAGGGATCAGCAAGTTGCTTATTTGTCCTCACATGCAACATCTTGAACAAACCCGCAACAAATCTTTCACGAATACTATAGCAGTTCATTTTTATATGAAATCTTTCACGAATACTATAGTAGTTCATTTCTATATGTTTAGTACGTTCGTGAAAAGATTGGGTTATGAACAATATATATCGCAGCAGTATTATCACAAAATAAGAGAGTAGGTTGCAATGGTTACATTGACGGTGTTGAATAAATTAATTCAACTGTTGAGTATCTGGAATGGTACGTTGAAAAAATAGTTGAAACACAAGTGGATTAATCTTTGTTGAAAAGATTCAACAAGTTGAATAGTGGAGAGAGAGATAGTGATGCCATGTGGCAAGTTTTTAGTGGACAAAAAATTAATAGTATATTAAACTATAGATTGGACCAAGTGTATGTTATTATTGGTTGCTGAGATTATTGATATTGTTTTTCATCCCAATTATTTGAGATCAATAATTTCATAGTAGATTATTTTTTTTAAAAAAATTTTTAACACCAAAATTCGTTATTTTTCATATTCTATAAATAGAGACTTGTTTCATTTAATTTGGACACACACAAAAAACCCATCTTTTTAGTGAAATGGATCCCAACAATAATTCTTCTAACACCCAAAATTCTACTAATTATCTTTTTAACTATCAAAATCCCAACAATTATCAATTCCAAAATCAATTTTCTAACCAACCCCAAAATATACCAAATTATGGTTTTCCACCAAATTTTTTCATGCCGTCAGCTATTCCAAACTATCGTCCATATTATTGATCGATGATGCCATATCCATCTCAAACACCCCCTTATTCTTCTACTCCAATGGGTAATGAAACTGTTCCAAATGTTGGAGCTGTTGAATTTTTCGAATTTTCTACACAAGTGGCTCTTGGTGGTATGAGCAGTGTTAATGAAGTCACTCCAGATGCTGAAGATTCAACTCCTACTCGCCGGAAAAACCTCAAATGGACCACTGAGCAAAATTTGATACTACTGAGTGGGTGGATTAAATATGGAACATACATCATTGTTGGCAGAAACCAAAAAAGTGAATCATACTGGGGTAAAATTGTTGAGTATTGTAATGAGCATTGCTCATTTGATCCTCCGCGTGATGGAGCTTCGTGCAGAAATCATTACAACTATGTTAACAGAATATTGGGCAAATGGATTGGCGCCTACGATAATGCTAAGCGTGTGCAACAAAGCGGGTGGTCGGAGAATGATGTATTGGCGAAAGCGCATGAACTATATTCAAGTGGCAAGAATGGAAATTTCAATTTATTGAAAGAATGGCTCGCTGTCCGTGATCAACCACGTTATGGTAGTCAGGTAGGAGGAAATACTGGCTCTGGAAGCAGTGGATCTAAGAGAGCCCACGAGAGTGATGCAAGTGACTCCAACTCTGTAGGATCTAGTGTTCGTCCAATGGAGAGGGATGCAGCTAAAAAAAATGTAAAAAGAAAGGTAAGGGTGCAGCCTTGGAAGTGGTCAACGAAGAGTGGACCGAATTCAAACAATTCAAGGAGCAAGAGTTGGAACGATTGGACAAAATAGCCATGAGGCAAGAGGAGGCAAACCAATTGATGAAAGAAAGGACCCATGCTAAGAAGATGAAGATGTTTATGAAACTAAGTGAAAATGAGTATCTCAATGATCGAAGCAAAGAGCTGTTGGAGAAGTTCAGCCATGATCTATTTGGAAATTAATTATTGTCTAGTGTCTGTTTGTATTTTGTCACTATCTTCTTTAATAATGATTATCTTGATTTTTTCGTTTTTTTTAAAAAAAAAAATTTAGTTTAAAATATAAAAAAAAAATATTTAAAAAAATTATATAACTCTTACTCGTTTTAATTTAATTTGAATCGATAATTGTTAATGTGTAATCACAAAAATACAAAAGCATAAAAAATTAGAATATAAAAGAAAATTGGTGGGGTAGGGTGTTGAATTTTATTAATCAAAACTATTGTAGAGTATAAAAGTTAAATGGGTGTTGAATTGTTAGGTAGAAGAAAGAGAAGATGATGTGGAGTGTTAAAAGATAAAAAGTAGGGTGTTGAAAAAAAAATGAATGTACATAGTCACATTGGTGTGTTGAATATATGCAATGATGTGTTGAATTAGCAGTTGAAAATAGGTGGATTAAATCTTGTTGAAAAGATTCAACCCGTTGAATCGTGGGGAGAGAGAGACATTGATACCATGTGGCAGGTTTTTAGTGGACAAAAAAATGGTAGTGGTTTAAATTATAGATTGGGTCAAGTGTTGTGTTATTATTGGTTGCTGAGATTGTTGATATTTTTTTTCATCCAAATTATCATCCATATTATGGTTCGATGATGCCGTGAGCTATTCCAAACAAGTCTTAATGTGTGATTTAAGAGTTTTATTATTTGTGAGTTGAGTCTATTGTACTAATTAAGTTATGTGTGTTTTTTTAGTTTTGTCATATTATTTAATGTGTTGTATTGCATTTTAAATTTTTTTATAATCTTATTTGTTTTAATAATGATTATCTTTATTTCTCTTTTTTTCAAGAAGAAAATATAGTTTAAAATTAAAAAAAAAATTTATTTTGAAAAAGTTATTTAATTTTTACTCGTTTTAATTTAATTTCAATCAATAATTGTTAATATGTAATCATAAAAATACAAAAGCTTCAAAAAATAAAAATATGTAATAAAATTGGTGGGATATGGTGTTGAATTTTATTAAACAAAACTATTGTAGAGTATAAAAATTAAATAAATGTTGAATTATTAGGTGTAAAATGTTAAAATGTTAAAATGTAAAAAGTAGGGTGTAAAAAAAAAAACCCAATGTACATCGGATGAAAAAGAGGAATCTTGACATCCACAACACCATTTCTTCGAGAAAACATCTAAAAATATTTCACAGCCTCGTGGTTCTCTGGATTCGATGATTTTCTTTAGTTCATATCTAGCCAAAGTCAAATTGTAGTTTTGTTTTTTCTTCTTTTTTGCCAAGATTACTCTAATTAGTAGGTAATGCTATTTGGTAATACCTTTACATTTTATTTCTAATGATATTATAGAAAAGAAAAAAAAGAAGGTAACTATTATCTATACCAATTCATCGGAAATGAGAGAAAAGACTGCGATACTCTTGCAGATGATTTGGAAACTAACCGAATGAACCGAGAAGATAAAACTTTTATTACAAAAATGGAATTGCAGTTATAATTCCATTTAGTTTGGCACCATTAATAACACCCAAAACTGAATCGAATTTTTGTTCGGTTCTAATTGGATGAAATGATAAAATCAAATTAAAAACCATATAAACCAAACCAAATTGAACCGAAGAAACTAAATACCTGCCTACCAACAATTTTCTTAGTAATCATGAAAAGACAAAAAAAAAAAAAAACAACAAAAAAAGCTGGCTTGCACTTGCTTTTGTGTTCTTGTTATTCGGAATTGGAATCCAGTTAGTAACACTTTCGCATATACTTTTCCCCCAAATTATCAAGACGACAATAAAAACACACATTTCTTGACTTCTTTCACTTCACTTTCCCATTTAACTATCCCAACATTATATAATTTTCATTACCTAATATCAAGAACATCGTTTTCAGTTGATATTAACAACATAACATTAAGAGTCAAAAGTTACAAAAATTAACAAAAAAGCTTCCGGCTAAACAAAATACAAGCAAGATACGAACATATATATAAATATAAATATATAGCAGAATAAACCTAACTCAATTCTTCTCTCTTGGATTCTCTTCTTCTTCCTTAATATCCTGTCGGAAACTCGCATCTTCCATACTCTGCAGATTCACATTAAATTAAACTAATCAGCTTCTTTAACTAAACTAAAATAAAATCCAAGTTGAAACCTAAAAGAATCATAGGATTCTCTTTAATAACCCAACCCATAAACACTATTCACGTAATTAACCAATCACTATACGCCACGTCACTACTAATAGACGTTCACGTGGGAACATTTTGTCTCTCTATTTGACCGAATCTAGACCACCCAAAAATGCGCAACCCTATAAAGCGTAAGCTAGCAAGAAACGGCGTAAGCTAGCAAGAAACGGCGTAAGCTAGCAAGAAACGGCGTAAGCTAGCAAGAAACGGCGTAAGCTAGCAAGAAACGGCGTAAGCTAGCAAGAAACGGCGTAAGCTAGCAAGAAACGGCGTAAGCTAGCAAGAAACGGCGTAAGCTAGCAAGAAACGGCGTAAGCTAGCAAGAAACGGCGTAAGCTAGCAAGAAACGGCGTAAGCTAGCAAGAAACGGCGTAAGCTAGCAAGAAACGGCGTAAGCTAGCAAGAAACGGCGTAAGCTAGCAAGAAACGGCGTAAGCTAGCAAGAAACGGCGTAAGCTAGCAAGAAACGGCGTAAGCTAGCAAGAAACGGCGTAAGCTAGCAAGAAACGGCGTAAGCTAGCAAGAAACGGCGTAAGCTAGCAAGAAACGGCGTAAGCTAGCAAGAAACGGCGTAAGCTAGCAAGAAACGGCGTAAGCTAGCAAGAAACGGCGTAAGCTAGCAAGAAACGGCGTAAGCTAGCAAGAAACGGCGTAAGCTAGCAAGAAACGGCGTAACATCTAATCTTAACCTGCGCCGGATTAGTAAAAAAAAAGAGAGTGATAAAATACGCACTCGGTGGTTGGCTAACGACGTAAGCGGCGCCGCCGAAGTAACAGCTACCTCCGGCGCGACCTTTCTTCTGATAATAACTATTGAAAGCAAACGAAGCGTGGGCCTCAAGCGTATCAGGATTATAACACGTGGCACCAGGCTGAATCGGACGGCAATCAGCACCTCCATCACCACAAGCGTAATCTAGACCTCCCTGTAGACGATCCTCCCCTGCATCACCATTCGCCACACACCACGAGCTCCCCGTCAAGCTCTTCGAGACGCCACCTCCGTTAACCGGAGGCTTGACTCGCTGATCTCCGGTGGCCGGAGCACGGTAATGTTTCAGACCTTCCTGCGTGAAAGGAATGTCGTAAACTTTCTTCTCGTCAGGGAAGAAGAGACCGTAGTTTCTCTCCGACGTAGGCCCGAACTTCTTGTTCTCGTTGAAGAGAGCGAAGAGATAAACGGTGAGATCCGCTTTAGGACGCAACGGAGTCCCACCTCCGGTTAAAATCCGGCGGATTAAGTTTCCGTTGTAAGATTCTGCGTTTCTTACGGTGGCTCCGATCTCGTTCTCGTCTCCTTTCGAAGGCCAGCCAGTCTCCGTCACGGTGATCTCGATGTCGTCGTATTTCAACGCCGACATCGCTGCGAAAACGGCGTCGATCTGAGCGTCGAAGAGGTTGAAGTATCTCAACCCGTTACCTGAATCAACCATCCCTGGATTCTCTCTGAGCAGAGCGTAATCAAGAGGAATCACATCGGAGTTTCCTTCGTAAGCGAAGAAAGGATAGACATTGATCATAAGCCTCGAGCCCGTCTCGCGTAAGAACTCCAACATGGGTTTAATGACAAGATCGATGAGTTCTGGTCGGAAAGATCCGGAGGAAGAAGGGTAAGAGCTTTGAAGCGCGCTTAAAGCTAAAGGAGAAGAGATTTTAATGGAGGAGTGGAGATTGTAAGCGACTAAAGCTTTGTGAATGTTTCTCATAGCTGGGATCAAGAACTTGGTTGTGTTGTGTGTGTCGACGAAGACTTCGTTTCCGACAGCGATTGATTCGATCTGTGTCGAAGGATGATAAGCTGCTACATTGCGTTTGACCCACGAAGCGGCGA
Organism: Kernera saxatilis; assembly: GCA_900406395.1. NCBI lineage: Eukaryota > Viridiplantae > Streptophyta > Magnoliopsida > Brassicales > Brassicaceae > Kernera > Kernera saxatilis. The sequence continues at coordinate 10,466 of OVAY01001037.1, forward strand.
AGGAAGGGCGTTTCGCGGCGGAGAAGAGGAGCTCGTTGGGAAGATCTACGGTGACCCGGATGTTAGATCCGGATAAGGCTTTGAGAACAGCCGGGTCGGAATCGAAGATTTTGACCCGGTTGATTCCTTGGGACTTTAGGAGTTGTACGACTTTGAATGCTGATGGGAGCTCGTCGGAGATTCTGCCGTAGTTAACTCCGATGGAACCAGCATCTGCAAAAAAAAAAGAAGAACAAGAACAAGAAGAGAGAATGAGAATGTGTGTGTTGTGTAATGTAATGTGATGTACTCTTGTCAAGAAAAACATTACCTGAGAGTGAAATGGGTGAGAGAAGAACAAGGAAGATGAGAGATGTGAGAAAATCCATACTCTGCTTCTGGTGAGAAGAGAGCAGGAGAGGGAGAGAGAGAGATGAAGATTCAGAAGGAGCGACAGAGAGAGAAGAGAGAGAGATTAGGTTTATCAGAGAGTGGTGTCGTGGGGAGTGAGGGGAGTAGTAGCTACTCCTAGCAAAGTGGTGGTAATAGGTGAGACTGGGTCTTATTATCTCAAGGATATTAAGTTATTAATTAACAATTTCTTACATAATACTCTTCATACGAAACTGTATAAATTTTTTAGTAGGTAAAGAAAACGGTAAATTGTTATTTGGAGGTACTTTGGATCCGCTGAGGTTTCGTTAGCTGCTACCGAATTCCGTTTTTTTTGATGTGGTTGGCTTCGATCATATTCGATTTGGAGGTTTATTTTTGGCAAATTTTTTTCGATAGAGATTTTTTTTCTAGTTCTTAATTTTTGTGGTTTGTAACTATTGTATTATTAACTTTTGGCTAAACTTTTGGTTCTGGGGACGGTATTTGTCCGCTGGCTTCGTATTGTATTTTTCTGTTAAACTAATATTATTTCAGATGAAAAAAAAAAGATAAATTATACTGGAATAACTAAAAATGTAAGAAATGACAGTATAAAATCACTAAAAATTCTGATAATTTTTATTGTTTTTATGATTAGTAACTATTAAAACGGTAAATCCTGCTGCATAATCACCAATCCAATCCAAAACTACCGTATATCATTATTATCATGCAGTACGGGACTATCAATCAAAGAAATTAAATTAAAAATTATCATTTTCTTACTTAATGTTCGTTAATAAACTATTGAGTATTCATTCACATGTCATATTATTTGCATCACCTTCTCCACTTTCCATAGTTCACATGTCAGAGTGTATGATTAGAGTTTACAGCTAATCATGTGGAGAATTGATGGGTTCTTTTTAATGAATCTGAATCAAAACAAATTTTTGAATTGTTAAAAATGTCGATACATGGATTATTGTTTACTCCTCTTATTCCAAAGAGAATGATACTATCAGACGTAAAAGTTAATTGTACGTTGTCATGAAATTTCTTGTAGATTCTTTCAAGTTTTTAATACATTTTTTTTTTCATAGATAAGTAACACATGAAATAAACAAAACAATAATAGAGTTTTACATTGCACGCCGACCCCACCATATATTTGCTGGCTTTTCATAAGAGAGATACATGAAAGAGAACACAAATGAATGACGATGATGTGAGATGAATTTCGATATATTTTAAAAAGTAGTTGGAGGAAATGACAAGAGAAATACATTTATTTGAAAATATGACAAGCCATTAATTTTTTTTTTGGTCTAAATTGAGTGAATCAGATGATTTTTAGAGTATTTTAGATTATTTTATCTATTTTATTTAATTGTTACAAGATAATTTTATTCGTATAATATTTTTTTTTTCCGTTAACATTCGATTTATTAAATAAAATGCAATGGATTTATTCATATTTTATAAGTAATGAAAATCACGTTATTTTCGTGTTTTTTATATAAACATCTAATTTACTAAATATATGTTTATACCTCATTAATCATGTTATCTATTATCTTAAAATTTTATATTATTATTTAATGCATTAAGTATTTGTATAGAAATTTACGAAAATAACAAATAAATTTTCAAAACTTTAAAAAATTGTGTCATATACTGATTTAGTAAATACGACAAGATTTTCTTTAAAATTATACATATGTAATTATATAAATAATAATAATGTAATGTATAGATAATTTATGACGTGTATCTACTAGTCGGATAATACAGATACAGATGGTTAAAAAACGATATCGGATATCCAATATCATAATTCTATTACATGTAGATAAAATTCGATTATCCGATATCGTTTTTTTTGAATAATCGACTTTTTATCCATATGTATAATTAGTGTCGTCCTAGCTAGAATGTATGGGGGAGTGTTAGGATGTTATGGTTTTTTTTCTTTCTAAGTCACCCTGTTTTTTATGTGTTATGATTCCTTCTGCATGTTGAACAAGTTATCTGAATTGGTGACTTATCAATACACAATTGTTATTTAGTTCGATCTGTACTGCGTGGTATTCAGATAAAAAGGAAAGACTGAAAGTCTGAAAGCAACAACTTTGTTGATAGAAGAACAAGAATTGTGAACTCAGAGAAAGTGTGTCTCGCCGAAAAATGCTTGGAGCTAAAGTCTGACGCAGATTTTAGGGATAATTTTCTTTTTAATGTGGATAACTTGTTTTATATGAATGGATTATTATTTGTTGATCATGGCAACAAATCAGCTTGTTTTTTTCTTTAACAAAACACTGATTTAAATGGTAGAGAAATTACAAAGTAACAACATATAAGAACAAAACTCTTTCGACTGCTGTCAAAATTATATAGCGAATCCAAACAATTTATTTCAGTCTTAAACAGTAGTAAAGATTTTTTTTTTAGATTCTATAAAACTTTGTAAGAGAGTGTATGTATTTTATTTATTTACAAACATAAAACTCTGTTATCTTAATCTAAAGTCTAATCGAAATAAGTGAGACATTTATTCATTTGATAAAATATTTTGTCAATTGCAACTCGTATTTGAACACTAATCGAAAATCAATATCATTTTTTTATTTTTGTCTTAACAATTCATACAAACATATATACATTCTACAGAATTTAGATTCGGGTATTAATATAATAAAGGTATTAATATAATAAAGGTGTAAATCACTAGGCTACATTTTTAGTCAATTCATTTAAAAAAAATTCCAAATTTTTAAAAAATTATGTGAAAATTAGTTTTATTTGAAAACATTTTTTAGATCTTATAGTAACAGATGAAATTATGAAACAAGATAATTAAAATGAAACTAAAATTATACGACAACGCGTTTCTAAATTTCTTGTAAAGTTGAGAAACAAAATTTAATATCTAAAGATTCCTGACGACGAGCTACAAAATTTAGCAAAATGGTAGCCATTGAATTTACTAAATTTTGAAGAAATCGAGATAGTGGGTTTAAAATGTTGACCCTACATGTCAGAAACTGAGCCGTTTACAGACCACGATGCCTCGTGGCTTGGACTCACGTAGTCTCACTGTTCATGAGGGTCCCAAAAACTTCACTTGTCTTTGTCTCCTTCCACACGTGTGTGCTCGTGCTTGTAATGTGAAAGCATGTAACAAAAGTTACACTGCCTAGTGCCTAGCAAATCAAAACCGGTTATTAACTGTTTCCGGTTTGGTTTAACAACAAATGTTTGGTATGGTTTTGAAAGTGTTTCTATTTAGATTTCGGTTTAAAGTAGAACCGTTTAAGAAAAAGTATTTGATATGTTTTAGAAAGTCTACACAAAAACATAGGGACGAGACGAAAGATTTTCTCTTATTGATCGGATGATATTACAAAAAGCAAAGATAAAGATACCATGAATTTGTAAATCGTAGAAGTATTGCTACTAGTCTAATGCGGTCTCAATAAAAACAGAAAATATATAGATATATATATAAGAATAAGAATTTGTAGAAAATTGAGAAATTGTAAAAAAAAAAAAAAAAAAAAAATTGAGAAATTGTAATAGATGACAACAGAAGAATGGAAAATTAAATCAGCAATCTGACAACTTTTTTAACAGTGTTTTGGCGAAATATATTACTTTTTGACCCTCCCTTACTTCTTATTTCTCTCTTTACTTTCCGGTGAAACAATCTGGTGAAAGAAAATAAAAAAGAAAAAAAAATGAAAAGGAGGAGGAGGAGGAAGAAGGTGGAGGATGGTGATGGTGTCAGTAACATGGTGGTTACAGCGACGATGGTGACTGTGGTGGTGATAGCGTTAATCGACGTCGTCTTCAAATGAAAACGGAGATCCAAAAATCTCTAACTTTGGAGAAGTTTCAAATCTCCGATAAGAGAAGAAACATCGACGGCGGCGAAGAAGAAACACTGGGATAATGGCAAAGTGAAGGGATCGGGAAGGAGATGAACATATAGAAGAAGATGAAAGATCTCAAGGTAAATAACAAAATAGTTAATGAGTTATATGAATCATTAACCCGTTAGTGTTATCATTGTCGATATAACTTTATATAATTTGTTATTATTATTGTTATCATGTTAACTTTATTATTATTATTCGAGAATATTATGTACAAAGTACATGTTAGTAACTTTTTACTTGTATATTTATTATCTTATCACGTTAATACAAATATTATCCGATTATTTATTATGTTAGCACATTACAATTATCGGATATTATTGTTAGCGCGTTACAAGTATACAATATTATTGTTAGCACGTTACAAGTATAGATATTAATGTTAGCACGTTAGCATTCTATATAATCTGTTAAATTATCATAATACCATATTAGTTAACATCTAAATATGTAAGAAAAATAAAAAAAAAAATTTATTAAACTGATGTATACACAAGTAAAAAATATTAATTCACGTTTTTATTCTAATTTTCATATTTTGTATGATATGATAACTGGATTAACATGATCAAAATAAACTTACCGCTATACCATATTACTTAGCATGTCAATCAAATAGTTATATGTTAAAACCGAAATTGTTTTCTGTTATCCGAAATGAACAGTATCACCGACTTTAATGTGAACAGTTATGTTATCATCAGATGAATAGTATTATCGGTAACCGTACCGAACATAAAAAAAAAGTTTATTGTGATCAATGGCATTTTTGTAGTTAACATCAATTAAAAGGACAATTGTGGTATAAAATTTGTTTCTCTTTCTATATCTCCTAATTTTGAGTCAACCTCGTTATATATTTAACTAGGAAGAGTCTGCGCGTTGCGCAAAATTAAAACTTATATGGTGAATTATGAAAGAATTTGTAGATAAAATTTTTGTTGTGATTTATGTGAAGAAAATTTTTTGTGAAGAAACTGAAAATGCATTAAGGATCAAATTTGATTAAAAAAAACTGTAATAATGCATGCAGAAAAAGTTATTGTGAAGAAATTTAACCACTAATATTTGAAAATATGATTTTTCATATGAATAAGATATGAGAGAAGTTATATTTTAAAATAAATAAATTAGAGAAGTTACAATTTTAAAAACTTGTACGAAGAAATTTAAGTCAATTAATTGTTTACATTCACATTTAATTTAGAGAAATTACATTGTATAATAGAAATTGCATTATATAATAGGTTTTTACACTATATTCAGCTATGTAACATAACCAAAACACAAATTAATTAACTAACAAAAGTTATATGCAAAAATCCTATTCTACCATTCTCCAAAAACCAACATGTACTTGCATAATTAGTAAAGACATGTTGCTTTCTATTTTTTCGTTATTTTTCATATTTTTAAATTATTTTGAAATTTAAAATTTTTCTTTTACTTTACCAATTGTAATTACCACAAATAATTTATTAAAATTAATTTCCACAAATTCGTATTTCTCTTCCAATCGGAGATTTTTTTTTGTTTTGGAGTCAAAGCTAAGATGGTGAACACTATGACCGGATTGGACTATGAACTTCGAGATTTGTGATATGTTCAGTAGCGATCATGCGGCCTCTGCTCTGTCAGATTTTTTTTTTATCTCTTGCTTTGTCTATCTTTTTTTTCTTCTTATTGTCTAAAGTTTTCGATTAGTCTCATGAAAATTATTGAAATTGTTTGTACCGATTCAAATCTGTGATGGTTTTGTTGCTTCCGTAAGAAACTTGACACTAAAATTAAAATCAAATTTCATGGTTTTGGAGAGTTAGATATCTTCCATGTTTCCTTTGAGCAATTTGAATACTTGTAACTTATTGTTTGCCTAATTTTGGCGAAGGTTCATTAAAAACATACAATTTTTATCAGGTGTGAAGGGTTTTCGTTGATGTGCATCAGGCCCGTCACTGAGGGTGTGCGAGCGGTGCAAAAAAAACCTCACAATTTCTTATATAGGCTTAATTTATGTATATAGGCTTAATTTATGCATATAGGCTTAATTTATGAATTTTAACTTTTTAAAGTATGATTAGTGTTTGTTTCTTGTACAGTTCTAATAGTTGAGGAAGAAAATAGTTCACTAAACCTAATATATATATTCAACTATACATTCCAGTTACTTATATATATATATATATATGTATTTGATTATGCGTTATGACTAAATAAGCAAATTTGAGAAAATTAAATTGGGAGATACGTGGCAGTGGCAGCTTTTCATAGATTGATTTTGAGAGAACCTTAAAATATTATATAAAAATAATACATATTTAGCTATTAGAATATTAAATGTCTTGTGTAATTGTAAATGCAAAAACATTAATTAAGAGACAATAATCAAATAAATATTAGTTATGACTAAATAAGCAAATTTGAGAAAATTAAATTAGAGGACACGTGGCAGCTTTTCGGAGCTTGACTTTGAAAGAACCTTAAAATATTATATAATAATAAAATTAATACATATTTAGCTATTAGAATATTAAATGTCTTGTGTAATTGTAAATGCAAAAACATTAATTAAGAGACAATCATCAAATAAATATTAGTTATGACTAAATAAGCAAATTTGAGAAAATTAAATTAGAGGACACGTGGCAGCTTTTCGGAGCTTGACTTTGAAAGAACCTTAAAATATTATATAATAATAAAATTAATACATATTTAGCTATTAGAATATTAAATGTCTTGTGTAATTGTAAATGCAAAAACATTAATTAAGAGACAATCAGCAAATAAATATTAGTTATAACTAAATAAGCAAATTTGAGAAAATTAAATTAGAGGACACGTGGCAGCTTCTTAGAGCTTGACTTTGAGAGAACTTTAAAATATTATATAAGATTTTTTACACAACCATATATATTGAGTTAATTTACCCTATAAAATTCAGTATGCTTACAACTTTTTTTATATGGTTTTTATTTAGGCAAAGACAATTACAACATCGAAATAAATAAAAGAAAAAGGAATGGTTGAGACTTGAATTTTTTTTGGTATCAGAGACTTGATTCTTCCTAAGTAGGAAGTAGGAAGTGGGAAAAAATGCTCCTATATCTACGATGATGATTGATGACTATGTTGGATCAATTTTTTTAAAAGCCATGGACTTCATTTATTTGTCAAAAATTGAATGAGTGTGAATAAAAAATGGGCCATTGTACTTATGAAAAAACCATAAGAGTATTGCCTTTAAGTGTAAATGAAAACTTGTTATTTTGTCCCACATTGAAAACATTGGAGAAAAGTTTCAAGTATTTAAATTGGAGATTTTATAACAAGGTTCCAAACATTTGAGAGAAGAGAAACTCGTGATGGGCTTTAGGCTTTGAGCTTCGGGGTTTGGCAAGATGGCCAACGACCCAAGAGATTAATCTTTTGGTCGAATTCTCTTGAGTTTTGTTGTTTATAAATCCTCTTCTCAATCTCATCATCTTATACACTCACAAAAACACACTACACAAAGATTATTTCCGGCAATCTCTCCTCTCTTCTTACACCAAAATTAAGTCTCGAGAGTATAGTGTAGCGTCTAAGTTCGTCAGATTCCGTTTTTTTAGTGTTGCGAGACAGTCTCACGTGATTGTATCCTAAGATTCAAAAATCGCTACATACGGTCACACTACCAGCGATTTATTGAGTTAAGGATAAAGATAAAGTCTCGTCTTCACGTTGTTTTTTTCGAAATCGTTTTCAGAGTCTCGTCTTTTATCGCTATCCGTTTATTTTTGTATCGATATTCTCATCTTGTAATTAATCGTTTATTTTAACATATAAATCGCATATTTCAGTTTCTGATTTTAGCGGTCCTACAGACTAAGGGCAAAAATTTGGATGAAGACGCATTCAATGCGATTGAAATTCATGAGAGTGTAGTATAGTTCTTTGACGGACACAGTTAGATTGACCAAATTTATCATACTTAAGTGTCACTTATAAAAATCTATTTGTCAAATTTTTATAAGTGACTATAGTTTAGTTCTCGGAAAATATGACAGGAAAAGTAACGCAAGTAGCGGGATTCTTACGTTCCAACACTGCCAAAATCTCTATTCGATAAGTATCAAAGACTTACGCACGGTGTTTGAATTTGAAGTCCATAGTGCATTTGCATTCCCACACCAAACATCATTCCTTGAGACTTATGCACAATGTTTGAATTTAAAGTCCATAGTGCATTTGCATTCCCACACCTAACATCATTCCTTGAGACGTGGAAGAGAATTGGAGAGCCCTACTATAACTTCAACCAATAGTAGATAAAAGCCACCATGATTAGACATCCGATTCTTCAAACTACTTGCAAACACACTTTTTGTATAAGTATAAGATTTTATTTTCTATTTTTTGTATACTCTTTTTTGTTTTTTTGTATTACGTTGAAAACACTATTTGATATTAAATGAAAAACAATTTAACGAGTTATAAAAAACAATGCATAATACAAATTGACACAAATATCAAATGAATTTAGTTTTTGTATGAAAACTTGTAAAATATCTTAAAAACATGAAACATATAAAACTTATTAAACATTTTCTATTGTAAAACATATAATGTAATTTATTATATTATTAATATTTGATATACGATTAAATATGTATATATATATTTTTGTCTAAAATATGTACTTAATATAAATGAATTTATATATGATATATATCTATCAGATTCCAGTATACATTCGAACTACGAGCCATAGTAGATAAGTGAAAAAAAACTATTAAGAAGCGTCTAGTTCTTTCTGCTTTTCAAAATTATTCCTTTTGTTTTGGCTCGATTTTGCAATTCACCTAGATTTTTGTCACATTTGATACTACCTATCTTCATATCTGATTTCGATACTCCTCGCTCGAAACCAATAGTAAATCTCTTAACTCTCTAATCTCTATGGTTTTGTTAAGGTTTGGCTTAAACACAAATTTCTTGAAATTGTTAGATTTTTCGTGACTAATGCTCGATTGTTTATGCTTATGCAAGAATAATGTTGGTTGTGGTTTGGATAATTAACTTCCTTGATTAATATATCTATTCCAGTGAGAAATTTGAACTTTTGAAGAGTTGGTTCATACCCATGAATAGTGATAAATTCTCTAGAAAACATTGGGAATAATGGTTTCTCTTGTTAAAATATTGAAATGGCATGAGTTTTTTTTTATGGATTCTTATAAGTTTGATGATTGGTTACACACTTTATCAAGGGGAATTGATAATTGTGATGTTGCATGATGGAATTTGGACAAAATTGTAATAATTTTGGGAAGTTGCTTGATTTATGATGAATTCTAAAAAATGTTGGAGGTTGATGATACAAAATTAGGCCTTGAACTCCCTAGGTTGCTAGATGCCATCAACTACACAAATGAGAATGATATCCCATTGATTTGAAATTTGATGTTTGATTTTAGGAACAAGATCAATGGCAAAGAGGAAGTCATAACATGACAAAGAAAAGGTTTCTACACCTAGCCCACAATCATCGGATGAATTTGAACGCGTGTCTACTCTACCGCTAACTCAAATTAAGATGGGGAACAAAATATATAATTGGGGTTGACTATGTAGAAGCTCTTGGAAGAATGCCATATCTACCAATGCGGTATTTAGATGAAGACGTACTCAATGCGATGGAAATTCATGAGGATGTGGAATGGTTCTTTGATAAGGTTGGGTTGACCAAGTTTATCTTGCTCAAGTGTGACATTTATAAAAATCCAACTATCGAATTTCTTGCCATAGTTACAGTTGAGTTCTTTGTAGAATACTCTAAATTCTTATGTTCCAACACCACCAAAAGCCCCATTCGATAAACATCAAGGACTTATACACATTGTGTTACCCCATTGAGCATTTGCTTTCCCTCACCAAAAATCATTCCTCGAGACATGGAGGAGACTTGGAGAGCCCAACTACAATTTCAACCAAGGGAAGATAAGAGCCACCATGATTAGACATACGAATCTTCGGTATGCATACAAACTACTAGCTAACACACTTTCAAAGGCAAGAAGCCACTAAAGTCAACTAGGAGAAAGTATTTTTTCTTTGTGAAGCCCTTTACGAATAATACGATAGACGTTAACCACTGGTCAGTACTTTCTTGCACATTGGTGGAGCTTCGAGTTTTTGATGTGAATTGGCTTTTAAAGTTACAAAATTCAGAAATTATATTTGGAATGAAACCAATTAAAAGAAGATATTATATTTGTTAACTTAATCAAAAATATATTAAAAGTGCATGTGACAGATTATACGAGGGGAAGAAGGTTTTGTCTATCGACTACTAAGAGAAGATCTTTAAATTTAATCTTCCAAAAACCAAACTACATCTTAATATATGATTGAGACTTGAGATGAATTCACTTTTTCTATATCCGAAAAATCGAATCCCAACCAAAATGAAAAAAAAAAAATGATCTAAAACCAAATTTGGACACAAAACAATATTATTTTACCAAAACACCAAACCAATATCAAACCATTTAGTTTAGATCATAATCTGATAATCCGAAAACAGAAAATCAAAAAAATCGAAATTGAGGTTTTTTTTTTTCCCCTGGTCCATTCATATTTGATTTAGCCCAAAACATAAGGGGCTCTTACAGGCCCATAACGTAGCTCCGTTAAAACGCTAATAAAAACTAAAAGATTAGGGTTTTTTTTGGTTACGCCGCCTCGTAACCATCTATATAAATCAAACTTTCTCTCTCAAACATCCTCTAGCGTCGTTAACCTAGTTTCTTTACAGATCTCTAGCTTTTGATTTTTTCGATTTCTTTCAAATTTTCTTCATGATTCTTTGATTTTTGGTTTCGAAAATTTGATTATAATCGCCTGATGAAGAAGAATTCCCATAGATAGGAAGTGCCGTATGACACTTTACACAGCAACGTGACTGAAACGACGATTGCATCCGGTTTAGAATTTTCTCCACCGGTTCAAGTGTTCACCGGTTCGTAATTCGGATCGTAGCCCGGTTCGGGTTACGGGTCGGGTTCGGCTGTCCGGTCGGGTCTATCTTTCACCGTACTTTCTCACCGTTTCTGTGTCCGTTGTGTGGTTGATTTGAAAAGGGTTCCCTGAGGGTTCTTAATTTTTTCTAATATTTTGTTTAATTTTTGATTAAATTGTCTGATGCCACGTCGATGATAGCTTTTTTGAGCTTTGATCTTTGATGCTACATTGGACAGAAACAGATGTTTGTGTTTCGCTTTTCTGATAGGAACCTGTGGATCTTGAGTTTTTGTGATCTACGGAGCCAATTCGGCGATTACATTGTTAATTTTAGGTTTTTGATAATTAAGATTATTTAATTAGAGTGATTAGTGGGAAGATTCCGATGATGATTATTGCTAAAAATATGGAATTACCGTCCGAGTTATTTACTTTGATGTTAAAAACGCTGGCTAAACTGAGGCTTCCCAATTGAAAAAGACGATTTTTAAGGGTTATTTTTATTTTATTTAATCAATAGTTTTAAAGTTTAATTTTATGATTATCTAGGTGCCAAGCTAATTTGAATAAATGTTCCAATGAAAATCAATCCTCTGCTCAAGAAATCATTATTAAAGTGATATTAAAGTTAAATTGTGGATTAGGTTACTAAAAGAACTTAATTCGATTAAATTGATGATTAATACTCCGAATAAAGGTTTTGTTTTTAATTTTACCGAACAATATATGATTACCTAGGTGCCAAGCTTAAAAATTTGTATAAATATTCCAAAGAAATCAATTCTTTACTCAACAAATTACGATTAAAGTGATAATAAGACGGTGAAATTGATAATAAGCTTCTACAAGAACCTAAATTGATTAACAAAATTAAAAATTTTATTTAATATTTTATGTATTATTTATGAGTTCTACAGATACCTAATTGAATTAAAAAATAATACCCATTTTGTTTTGTAATGGGCACAGATGTCTGAATAAATAAGGAAAAGTTTTGAAAAAAGTTTCTACAAGAACTCTCAATTCACTCTATTTAGAAAGTAAAGAAATATGATTTGGTAATGATCTTTATTGAATCTACAGAAAAGAACAAGTGATTGAATCTTGGAAGTAAATAACTACTTCAACAGTGGAGATTTATCAAATTAAAAACCACCACCAAAAAAAGAATTATCAAGAATCTAGAACCTTGAATAGACTCTGTTTCCTCTTGAAAATCAGCTTAAACACTAAGTAGGAGGGAAGAATCTGTTGAGGTTAAAGGGCAAAGTATAGAACTCTTCATTACGATTATCTCCTCTGAAAGTTCTAAACTTTACCCACCAAGGCATCCCTCTGTCTTTCTTCGACCTCTCCACTTCGACCGTATTGTCCATAAAAACCGCAACGATCAAACCAACAGTCGCCGGAGACATGAACAACGTGTTCAAGAACGCGTTGAACCATCCAGCGTTCGTGTGGACTAGCCCGTAATGTCTAGCGTCCCAGTACTGAACAAAGAACTGAGGTATGGAGATTCCGAGGAAGAGCGAAAGACCCGTGATCATCAAGTTTCGCATTGAGTTCATGTTTGTAAACTGAAGAAACGACAGACCAACCGCAGCTGCGCAACAAAAAATGTTTAAATCAAGCAAAAGATTATGTTTTTGGTCATGTTTTTATCTATTTTGTGGCAAAGGTCTTATTACCTACGAGGCCGAAGAGGACACAATACAATGCTGCGTATATCGGGACTGGTATCGATGCGAAAACCGCCCCGAATTTGCCTGCCATAAACCAAACAACCATATGTCAAAACCGAGCGAGGCCATACAAAAGAATGGTTATAACCGAAGAGGACCGAACCGAGCGAACCGGTTTGTTTGGTTTGGTTTTCACCTATGAACCGATCGGCAACCTTCAAAATCGATTTCGGTTTGGCACCTCCAAACCAATAGGTTTTTCGGGGTTTTTTTTTGAATTTTTTTATATATCCAAACCGATTTTAATCGGTTTTTCCTAAAATAACATAATAAACCAAACAAACCGAAAAACTCCAAATTCTCGAAATAAACCGAATTTCTTTTAAAAACCAACATTTTTGCAAAAAAAAAGAAAAACCGAAAAACCGAATTAATTTTTTTGCATAACCGAACCGAAAAAACCGACTTTTGAACCAAACCGAATTTATATTCGGTTCAATTTGGCAGAATTTTGCCCAAACTGAACAAACCGAAAACCGAACAAACCGAATCGACCAAACTGAACCGACCCGAATGGCCAGGCCTAGGTCACTTAAAACCCTTAGAAGTATGGCTTGGTGGTTTATACCCAATGTAGAGAAGAAAATCATGAAGCCTGCTGATACTTGAACAACACGACGGCTTCCTACTTTTGTTAACCCAAGAAGTCCTACATTCTCTCTGCATAACACATTTAAACACCTTCATTAGAGAGTGTATAACTATGTAAAAAGACATACAACAGTTTAGCTTTACTTACACCAAAACAGTAGAACCTGTGCCTGTTCCAAAAAGACCATCAAGCAACACACCAATGCCCTGAATTTTCATAAGATATAAGAAGACTGTGTGATATATGTATTTTGAATGTGTTTCCTGATATCAAACTATTGATTTCACCTGCCATCCAATGCCTCTACTCAATACATAAGCAGGAGGCGGCGTGGCTATGGCTAATCTTGAAGCTGCCATGTAAGCTCCAGTAGACTGCACAACCCATTGATTCAACCATCTCAATTCATTCTCTCAACAAAATCAAACTTTTAGTTGAATCTAATGGCGGCTGCTTCTTTACCTCGATCATGGATACAAGAACAGCAGACATCATAGCAAACGAATGGCCTACTGAAAATGTTGGAGGTCCCCATTGAAGAGGGTATGGAAACTTGAACCTGACGATACATTATAAGCAATGAGATATGGAGAATGTAATCACTCTAGAAGAGGATACTGAGCTGTGTTCAATACCATGGAGCTGTTGATATAAGATTTGCTCTGTCTGTGCGACAACTATGCTGTGTATGCGATGGCTTGCCTCTGTAAGCTCCACTCGCGGTCAGGATTATGGCGTAGATCCAAACAAATGTTACACAGATCAAGATCGGGAATCTTTCAAAGATGGGGATATCTTTAAATGGTCTGATATGTTTTAGATACTGCCAAGAAGAGGAAAGTAACATAAGCAAGAGAGAATATAGCTTGGAGAGGAAGGAAAGAAAGTCGAAAACCACGCAAAGCTTTTTACTTGGGTTAGTCCGATGACGAGCAATAGCATCGGTAGTCCAATCTCAATGCAGTTCCCGAGCTGGAAAATCAAGAGAATCAAAGTTTAAAAGAGACAATGGGTTGATGTTTCATGCAAATACAACAGTGTGGAGTGGGCTTTTGTCTGAGTTACCTGAGGAAAACCTCGCTGGAACATCCCTAGACCAACCAATCCAACAACCGGTGCCATTCCAAGAGGACTGAAAAACCTGAAATCGAAAAAAGATTAAAACCAAGAAGTGAAATTTGGATAAAGAATGTCACAGTTAAGGCAATGAACGTGTCTTCAAAGACCAAAGTAGGATTATACCTTGAGAAAAGACCCCATACTTGGCTATAGCCAAGAATGATCTGTATGCTTGATGCTACAATCAATGCCCCTTGTATTGCTCGCATCGTATGAATAAATCTCTGCAAGAAACATTCTACATTGTTGAGTTCTATCACGGCTTAACAAATGATCTTGTGACATATCTATATACCTCATGATCATTGGAGATTCTTTGCAAGGAAGAGTCATTAATGATGTAAGCAATGGGGACTACATAAGCAAAAGAGCCTCCAACAATAGCAGGCAACCTCGTACCAAAAAGAGCTTGAAGAAGTGTCTTGATACCAGCTACAAAGAGAAGCGTCTGCATAACCCGCGCTTTGTCTCCCTTAAGACACAAAGGTTTAGAGTAGATTAAGCACAGACATCAAACATGGCAACCTCAAAGACAATAATAAGCACACTCTTGTTATCTTTGAAGATTGCAATTGAGCATATAGAGAGAGATTTTGTAAGGCTTACATCACTCCCACCCATTGCTGGTACGAGCAATGCGGGTATAAAAGCACTTGATCCAAGCATCAGAATGTAGTTTTGAAATGCTAGTAACACTGTTTCAGCTGCAACAAACACAGAACAAATGGTTTCAAGTTGGCTCCAAGAGGTTCAATTATATATGCATCTATGTTCAAAAATTGAAACTTTAGACACCCCTTCACACCTAATGAATCAAAAGGTTCAGAGAAACAATCAGTAAAACAAAAATTGTTCAAAATTACATCCCAACAACAACAGATTTCCAATCTCAAACAGCCAGAAAAAGCTTAAGAGGAAAAATGTATGTAGAAGAACAGAACACAATGAGTTTGTGAGAAAAACCAAAACTTTGAAAATTCCATGAAAGGCCCACTTCTTAATTACAATAATTTAATCAACCAAAGTAAAATTCATAAGGTCATTGGTCCATAAACACATATTATATTCCATTGCACACAAACTATATATATAGAGAGAGAGAGAGAGGGAGAGGGAGAGAAAGAGAGGTTTTTTACGCCAAGAAGGATTAGAGTCGATGCAATACTCAAGGTCTTGAAGCTGTTCCATTGGAGGATGGCTTATCTCCGCCATAGCTTAAAGAAAAAAACCAAAAAACCTCCTTTTCCGATGAAGCAACCAGAGGAAGAAGAAGAAGAAGAAAAAAGTAGAAGAACCCAGAAAAAAAAAAAGTAAAGTAAGAGATATAAAGTGAGAAAAGAAAAAAAAAGGAAAATAATTTAAATAAGAAAATAAAAAGGAATATGCAAAGACAATGTCACTGCGAATTTAAAACCTTCTCTGTAACTTCTTCTTCTCTTTCCTCTGATAAGCTTACTTCTCTTTCCTTTCTTTTTGAAATTTATTTTGATTATTTACAGATTTGCCCCTGATTCGATTTCTGTAAAAGGTGGGGCCCATTCTAACGGAGTTAATTCACTTCTCAGGTTTATTTTGGGGTTTTAAATTTGTTGTTGCATGAGATCTTTAAATGCAAATCTTCTTCTCCAACTTGTTTTAATAATAATAATAATTTTGTATTTATGGCAAAAAGGTCATTTTGAATTTTTTTACCGTTTAATTTTTTTTTTTGTATTTTTGGGAGTAAAAGAAAATTCTAAAAACTACAGTAAAGTTTTTTCTTAAAATAATTAGCTGGAAAAAAAAAAATTCATATTCTTCTTAAAAATACAGATTTTACTTTGGATTATCATTGAAGTTTTTTTATATATAGTTGGAAATACTATTAATGGAATTTTTTATATACACTTACTAAATTTTATAAAATATTATTGCAAAACTGATATTTACATCTAGTTTTTTTTTTATATAAAAAAGCTATATATCTTAAAATTGTATACTATTATTTATATATTCTGTTTCAACAAAAAAAAAATATATTCTGAAGGTATTATCTATTTAAAGAAATACTTTTTATTTAGAGTAAAATAAATACTTTACATGTACAAATTGTTAGGATACAATCTAAGTCCCACATCGAAAGTTGGAAGAAACCAACATTAATATATAAAAGATTAGGGCCAATACACTAATTGCCAATTGATTTTTANAGATTAGGGCCAATACACTAATTGCCAATTGATTTTTAGTTGAAAGCCCATAATAAACCTATAGAATTTAATACAAATGAAGTGTAGAGTGTAGAAAAATAAATTAATATGTTACCATATGTAAAAATATACATTTTAAGACTTTTTTTTTGTTTTGTTAATGACACATTTTGAGACACTTCTTTCGTTTTTTTTTGGTTAAAAGAATAATCGTATACGTTCCTTCATGGCTTTATATAAAATCAGGTCGATACAAATGTAAGATTTTTTCTCTGTAATCGTGAATTGTTTTTTGTACACATTTCAAAGCTTTCTCGGTTAAAAATAATAGTAATCAAACTTTAGGAGAATATGAATGAATCAATGTCAAAGATTGCACGAAATCCGAGTCTTGAGTATGCTTTACGATCTCTATTTTTTGGGTTAAATATTTCTTTCTTTTTGTGGTTACTAGAGCCATAATTAAATTGTTGAAATTCGCAATCCTTGGACAGACATAAATATCATTCGGCATGCATATGATTTTTTTTTTCTGTCTTTTGTGTGGGAGCACGTGTTATCTTCCTTAATTGTGATACGCTATACGATAAATTATCTACCAGACTATAAAATCTTACATATTAATAGAAAAATACTTGATGTAACAAGAATAAAGAAAGCATTAATGTCGTCCCAAAAATTCGCCGGAAGAAAGAGAGAGACTTGTGGTTTTTTTCTTTTCGTTAACTTTTTTTTTTTGTCATCTGTTAAATTATAAAATTTTAAACTTGGTTTACACACAAAACCGGCAAAGATCGAAATCTTTCCAGAGACATAACCGGCGAGTTTCCATAACTCTCAGAACCAAGATTCTTTTCGTTAACTTACAAGAGACAGTTGTTGAGTAATAATAATAAAAGGGAATATTATGAATATTGTAAATCCTTTTTGAATATTTTAGTAACACGAATTGATTGACAACCTTATAATAAAATGGCTGTGGTTGGAAAAAGAATAAAATGGCTGTGGTTTGTTACTTTTTTTTCGAATATATGTAGTAAATAACTCCATTGTACATTTTTTTTTGTCAAAAACTTATATTTAAACCTGTTTGGAAATTCAATTTGAAGTTATGTCTTAGAGTCCTTTAATTTAGTTTATGTTTGAACGAAACAAATCTTCTTCATCGGATAGATGTATGAGTTTGAGTCTATATGAACCTAATACGAAACCACTTTTTTAAAGATGTTTCGAAACGGCTCTTGATTATTAGTTTAAAAAAAAATACTGAAATTTTGAACTTTTTTGCATCTTTTTGTGTGGATGTTCATGACGGATGATCAACTTCCTTTTGACACGATCACTGGTTACTGATATGACATTTAGTTGATATCAAGAATCAAACGGGGCCAAGAAATTTGGTATTCTTCTAGCAATACAACGATTTCTGATCCCATCTCTGGTGTCGCTAATTTGTTGAACTATTTCTTGACTCTCCATTCTCACAAAGCTATTGAGAGACCAAATATTTATCACACACAACATGTTTTTTTTTTTTTTTTTTGAGAAAAAACCACACACAACATGTTATAGATGATTTTAAGATATGATTTATCATAAATATTTTACAGGGTAAGGGGGTTAAAGCGTAAACAAAGAAAACTTCCAAAAACCAAAAATATGCAAAGATTCATTTCACATATAAAAAGTAAAAACTACAAAAAAAAACCCAAGCTTTGGAGGAGTGGCTTGCATTTCTCAAATTTCTAGATGAAATTGGTTTACTTCGAGATAGATTCTCAGATTTGAAATTAGATAACTTTCAGAAACTAAAAATATTGAGGTGCATTTTTACCAAATTTTGTATGGATAAATTTACAAAATAATATAGTTTTCCAAAAAAAAAAAATGTTTACCTATCCATAACGAATAAATCATCAAAGCTCCACAAAAAAATATAGTTTGTGTTTTTTTTTTAATAAAGGTTTTGCAACTAAAAACATAGTAAGCGATACATGTTCATGATCTTTTGTCTGGATTATACAGTTTTTACTACTCGAGGTAGATATGCACTACAATTAGTCTAGCCAAGATATAGCAAAGTTATGGAAAGGAAGAAGAGAGCTTGTGATGAATAGTTTGTGTTATTAATATTTTGATTTCTATAATTTAATTTGTGTTATGAATACTTTGGGAAGTAATGAATATTCTGTTTGTGTAACCAAACTATATCTACACACACATACACACACTCTCTGAGTCTCTGTTTTACAATGAAGAGAGGTCAGTACATTGATTGAGCTTGAAGTATGTGGACCACGTTGCAAAAATTGGAAAGTTGAAAAATGAGCAAATGCGCCAAAGTCCTAAGACCAATTGGTGAAAGAGTTCAGCGTTATTCTAAGTGGCTCTTCACTTCTTTATTTACTACAGGCTCCATCATTAAAAAAAAAAAAAATAGTATATTTACTTATTGAATTTTACTGGTATCTATTTCTTAAAAAAGAAAATTGTTTGGTTAGACGAGATTGATGACTATGATTTCTATTTACCGTTGCTAAAAAATGTAATATCACCCTCACAAGAGAATCAACAGCATCTTCATTTAGTAGATGATATTTCGACTTATACCCTAATGAATAATATGATATTTTCTTCTCGACTTGTTTACGATATTCGTGGTTTCAATCTTATGTAACAAAAAAAAAAAACAATAGATGAATATATAGTTATGGCTTTGGCATTTGTGTTAAAAAAAATTAGTAGATTGACATTATTGGACGAATTTTATAGGATTCACCCGTAATTATACGATATTTGTAGTGTTTGGTAGTCGCTATATGTTATGTTGTTTGTTTGGCACTCGATGCGACCAAGGATTAAATCCAGTGATACATCGTTAAAAAAATAATGACAAAAATTATAGTCGTTGTCGCTATTTTTAGTCGCCCGTCGCATCGACTATTAAACAAATAATTTTTAATTAATGTCACCAACAACTGCCAAACGAACAGGATCAGTAAACTTTTTTTCTTGAATTGCAAATTTAAAAAATTCAAAAATTCTTCTAATCTCTTCTTCTTTCTATAAAATTCTTAAGAATGAGGTTATCCTTGAAATACATAAACATCGAGATGTTAATTCAAAGGTAAAGAATCTAATAAACAAATATGTTCTATAGTCGTGTGTAATACATTTGAAACATTTTAAGGAACAAAAAAAGAGAAAACATGTGAAACATAAACAAGAAAAAAGTATTATCATACACTAAATTTTTTCACGTGAATTGTAAGAAAAAAGAGGGGGAAAAAACACAACTTCGGCCATATGACGAAGGGGAATAACTTGAGCAGGACAATCCAAATATCTGTTTTCTCTCTAAACTTTCATCAGCCTTATTTATTAAATTTATAATCTAAAGCTTATACATAATCTAAAGCTTATAATTTAAAATTCTCAAAAATAGAAGATAAAAAAATAACACAAACTTTCTCTTCCAGCCCCGTCCATCCTTTTAGCGGCCACCGACTATTTATATTCCGACAAATGTCTCCTTTTAGAGGGAATAAATGCTTCCAAATTCTTTATAGATTTTTTATTCATTTTCTCGTACAAATAAGATTTGAATAAGGGCCACATGTAAATCCATTAACTTAGTTTACCAAAAAAAAAAAATCCATTAACAGGAGGGTGATATCTTGTAAATTAGCTAGTAGTAATTACCTAGTAGCTAGTTCTATAAATTATGAAAAGATAAAAGAGGAGAGTGAGACAGAGACAATGATAAATCTAATTTTTTTTTGAGCTGATTTCTTATCAAATTCGATTGTTTTGGATTGAACGTGTATTATACTTCATACTTCATACTCATAAACAGAATTGGGCTAACTAATCTTTTGCCTCATACTTACATGAACTTGGGAGAATTGAATCCCAATATTCTGAGTTTCAGTTAATATACAAGAATTGTATCAAACCATAAGTTGGGGTGAATTTTTTGTTTTTTATGTTGTTATTATCTAATAATATCAGCAACATAAACCATATTACGTTTTTACCCAAAACTAATCAAACACAACAAACATACAAAAGTGTTGTCATATTTCCAAGGCTAGTAAACAAAAATCAATGAAATTTGATACCCACAAAAAATGGAGTTAAGAAGGAAGTGTTGGGGTTTGCATTGTACCAAACAATAAGCGTAGCCAAAAAAATACAAAACGAGACTATGCTACGCTAATGGGGTTACTCAGTATCTTTAGCAGGTCCCATGTAAATTGTGTAGCTCACTGATATGAGAATGAGCAAACACCCAACAAGACGGCTAAACAAACCTGACGACGCTGTTTTTCCCGTCCCGAGTATCCATAACTGCGATAACACCACCTAATACGAGAAAGACACAAATCAAAACCAAGTCTGCTTCACACTGCTAGGACTGGGAAAAGAATTCAAATTCGAACCCGAAATCCGAACCCGACTCGAAAAACCCGATCCCGAACGGGTTCGGTTCTAAAGAAATACCCGAATGGGTCTTAGGGGAGAGGTACTTCGGGTTTCGAGTAATACCCGATCCAAACCGAAACCCGAACTAGGACCGAAAAACCCGAAGCTAACTAAACCCATTAACCCTCTTTTACTTAGCTTTGGGAAATTTGGATACTTTTGATTAGTTTGGATAGTTTTTTTATTCAGGTTTTTCGGATATTATATTTGGATAATTTCAAGTACTTTTGAGTACTTTCGGATATTTTTGTGTAGTTTAGTTATGTTTTATCGGGTTTTTTTTGGTAATTGGGATACTTTCGAGTACTTTCAAATACTTTTGGGTAGTTTTTTTTTCTGGATAATTTCGGGTTGAACCGAAAATTAAAAATATACAAATGGGGCATATGAGCGTAAACCCGAAAACCCAAAAATCCGAAAAACCCGACCCAAACCCGAACGCCCAGGCCTACTTGAAAGTGACACTGCTATGCCTGAATCCGATTTAACCAATCTTAACCGAAACCATATTCGAGATTTCTGTCCTAAACCTCAAAACTGTTTTTATTATGTAAGCTGAACTCTATATACCTCGATGTACAATATGTTTGCAGCTTTGCTGATTTTCTCAAGCTGAAGTCCGCGTGCCAAAAGTACCTTAAAACAGTAGAAACCATACTCAGCAAGTCTAATTTCCAATCGAGTTGCCTACAAAACCAAAGCTGTGTCGAAGCACAAGGTTATTGATTGCCTTACCTCAGCGCAAAACGCCAGCAAACCTAGTACAATCATGCTTATAAGCGTGTTAAACGCTGGCACCACAAAACTCTGTAAGACAAAATTCGAGGTTATGTGTCATGAGACTGAGTAATGTGTAATGATCAACCGACACTATTTGTACTTATACAAAAACATACCTTCAAGGAAAACATGCAAATTGCTGCTGCAGGGCAAGCTACCAAACCAAACGAGAGGACAGTAATCCTGAGAAAATGCACATCCATTTATTGATTCCTTCCTAAATGGTAGAGTTTTTGCTAAAGAGGCAAAACATGTGGGTTAATGACACATCTGAATCTTAAATCTCACACTGGCTGTTCAGATGCTTTAGCAGCTGACTTTATGAGACAATAGCTGATTCCTCCAGTGATTGATGAAAACAAACCCAACAAGACCGCATAAATATGATGGTTTCCATTAAGATTTTCATACTTTCCTTCTGATCCAACTGCCATGAGATGATAAGTAAAGTGAATCAACATGACATTTTCGTTTCCTCATGCATACAGGGTATCCAGGTGGAGTTTTACGAAACGAGTAAATAGAGAACTATTTTGTTAACTCACTTCTGTACCTTGGACAGTAAGTGTTGGGCCGAAAATAAAAAGCACGCCAAAGAAACTACAAGCAAGACCTGGACCAAAGCAAACAAAAAAAAAGAAGTCATAAATGGACTTGCTTTGTTGTCAGTTCACAATGCATATCAGGAGCTAAAGCTAATGGAAAAAGTTCTTTACCTCCAATATCAGTTATTTTCAGCTTTTCATGCAGAACAACACGTGCGGCAATGGAAGCCATAACTGGATTCACAAAGCTTAGTACAATAGCTTGGGACAAGGGCAACATTTGGATGCTGTGGTTCACAAATTCGATACCAAAAAAAAAACAGGGTTACAAGTCTCATTTCGCTACCAAGGACAAATAGATAAATGGACTGTTCCTGAATTTCAATTTCCAATACAAATTGATAGATTGGTTTTCAATCTAAATTTAACAGACAAATTGTTTCCTGAGAAGTTCTCCGTGGTTATAGCTTATCAAGTACACACGGAGCAGAGTGTGAGTGTAATTACCTAAAGATGAAACTAAACAGTGAAAGATAACCCACAAGGGCTCTTGAAACCAAAAGCTTCCTCGCATGCGCAGGTCCAAAAATTGGTTGTCCAATTCTTTTCAACCAAAGGTATGATAGTATCAAGATAATCGTGCATCTCATGAACGCAGTCTCAAACAAAGGAATTGGCTGAACTGTCATAAACAAAGGAAATTAGAAAGAAAATCTATCAATATACTAGATAATAGATTTGCCAGATCAAGGCAACAAACTGACAAGAGTAAAATGCTGAAGGAAGACGCAGATTAAAGTAAGATTGCACTTGTCTAAGCAGAGATTCCATTACAACTAGAAAAATCAAAAAACAAGTTATCAAATAGGTCCACCGTTTCAGAGACTAAAAATCCAATATAGATTCGTCCACCATGTGAAAAAAGGTCAGGATGCAGAGCTTTTTAGCACAGATAATTTCAACATCTGAAAAGAAGTAATCATTTTTCTAGTCTTCCCCAAAAAGCTATAATCATCTTACACAAACCCATGAAGTCTGAGCAAAAAGATGAAAATCACAAGGAGGTCCAAGAAGTCACTGACCACAAAAAGTATCTGAAACTATCTCCATGATTAGGTACAGTGTCGATGACAAGGCCATACACAGTAAGCCAGAGTAACGAGACCCACTCCAAACCCATGAAGAAAACTGAGTTACAGGTGATATCTCAGTTTCAGTTACTTTAAACACTTGCTCCTGCACAGAAACATCACATTCAATATCAACATTACACTCAAAATCCGAGAAAAGCCATACTAAATCTGATCTCAGTTCTTATCAATACCTTAATCTAGAAACCTAGCAACAGAATTAGCAGAAGATTGAAGCCATCACAAAACCCGATATCACAATTAACAAATCATTCCATCGAATCAATTTTAGTTTCCAATTGAATCACACTCGCGAAATATCGAATTTGAGCTGAATTGTTCATCAATCAATGCACCACCACATCGATCAAATCTAGAGGAGTTATTTCTCTTACCCTGGGTTTGCGTCGAGTGTAGGAGGTGGAGAAGATGTTGATCCTGGGTCTTTGGTTCTGATTCAGGAGAGGAATGATTTCATCGGAAGCTGATGTAGTGGCTGAGGAGGCGGCTTTGTCCGAGGCCGGAGAATCTGGATCGCGGACGGTAAGCTCAAGGGCGAGGTGTTCGTCGGAGATTCTGGTCTCCGGAGACGAAGAAGCCATGGCTACGAAAACCGCATCTAACAGATAAAACGGAAAAGATGACGAAGAGTCAAAAGACGCGTCGTCGAAACTCGAAATAGAGTGATTTAACGTTTGCCGTTAGAAGCAACGTTAACGGCGATGACTCTTCTTTGTGGGTTAGAGAAGAAAATATAAATTCAAGAAATGTCTTTTAAAAAAAAATCATATAATAAGGGGAAACAAATATTAAACAAGCAACTTAAAAATTGATTTGAATATTAAATTGACCAAGTTATCACTTATCACCATCTACATTCTAAGGTAAAAAATTAGTCTTCACCAAATAACATTTTGCAATATTCATTCTTCTTTGGGGTGAACCATATGTAATTATGTAGTTCTTGTTTTATTATTGTCGCTAAGATTAATTGCTTAAAGTATCACAGTTTTTATTGGTCCAAAATAGGGAATGCCAATAAAATTGAGGAAGATTTAAGTAATGACAATGGTTGGAGATGGTATTATATATATATGCTGAATTGATGATAAACACATACACACACACATCTATCTTATAATCTACAAAATATTGAAATTTAATTTGATTTTGGGTGAGTTTAGTTATAGGTTAATGATCCTACTATTTTATATTGCACTAATTCAAAAAGTTTTACCTTACTTCTACCGTCTTTTTAGAAATCTCTAAAATCGGATCACAAATTCTAAACTCGATCTTCTTAATAATTTATAAGTTGAGAATTCATAAGTTGTACACCTTCATGGGATGTCTGATTTCAAATTTAGAATTATAATCAAAATCAGATATGCGATGCGAGGCGCTACTTTTTTGTTATTCTCTCAACCAAGTTCCTTGTCCAAGTAACTTACAAACAAAACTACTCTATAACTTCTAAACTTAATATCTCCGGTATCCGGAATCAGACTTTTGATATTCCGATTTAAAGAACAATCTTTCGTACTAAAAGGGGTTTCAACTTGATTATAACTTAAAGTCGTAATCCTAACTTTTTTCATTTCTTTTGCACAAAAGAAGACTAAGAATTCCATCATTATATTCTAAACATGAATAAGCCATAGCTTCTAAAAATATAGAGTATTAGTTCATATTTGAGAATCTTGAGAAGTAGAAAAGCTAAAGCAAGAGAGTAAGAATCGAATATCACACGAAACGATTTTTTTTGTTCTTTAGTAAGTGTTGACGTTCTCGAGAAGTTAGTAAATATGTTATTGGTTGGTAGCTTCAGAAGAAAATAAGACTTGGACGATTTTGATTAGAATCGTTATGTAACATTCTCTAGTTCTTAATTAACGAAAAAAAAAAAAACATTCTCTAGTTCTTGTACACGTTCTGATCAGAATCAGAAAAAATGGTTAGATATCACTATCGACAACAGTAACAATATTGATTGCATCGTTATCCTCGAGATCTAATTCAATCTAAAACCTGACTGGTTTAGGTTTGGTATGGTTCGGTTCTATATCATCACTAGATGAGAAGCTAAGCGGTTTGGTCCTAAAGCTAACTAGAAATAGCAACACCAACACCAAGTGTTATCACATTACATCAAACCCAAAGTGAGATAACATTAACACAGAGAGAATGGACAAGGCAATAAAATCCATTTCCATCTTTACATCCTCTTCATATGCTTCTTGGTCATCTCTGGTAAGCAAACTTACAAGACTCTTTTTGTGATTTAAAGAGTATTTTTTATGCTATCGCGGAAAATTCATGAATTGTGCTTCTATTTATACTAGAAATGGAAGAGATAGAAGCGCAGGATAGCAATTACTTCACTGAATATGGCGGCGACGTTGGTTTCGCCTTCTGTGCGATTCAGATATTTCTGAGCTTATGTTCTACTAAATGCATTATGGATAAGGATGCTAAAAGCGGAAAATGCATTTTTTTTTTGAAGGTAGAGATGTTAAATGCTTATGCGACTTTTGCAACTTCTTTGCTGATCAAACTCTAATCGATAGCTAAATACACTATGGTCGCAAACGCATGCAGACGAAACTACCGTTATGTTTTAGATGTTTTTGTTATGTTGTTGCACTAAGTTTTTTACTCATGGTTTGTTGTGTAATAATGAAGGTGGATGGTCCAAGTAATACAATAATGAATAAGTGAAATAAAAAATAACAAATATTACGAAAGTGTTTTTAGTTAAGTGGTTTTTCCCACCGGTATTCGACTCCACTTCCCTGCAAAGATTTAAGAAATAGTTCATAATGTTTTTTTGACAAAAAAGTATTACGGTTTACAACCACACCAACTTTTGGCATCGGTGACGAAACCACGAACCCAAATTTTTAGATATTCGTTTAACTGTACAAAATAATATTTGTCGTTGTAAAGCCTTTGACCTGATTTGTCGGAAGTTATATAAATATACTTCTTTCCATTATCAGTTGCTGACTGAGTGTCAAAACCTTGAAGGTATATATCTTTAAAACTCAACAAATTCCTTTTAGAA
>OVAY01001038.1:0-37352 GCA_900406395.1 Kernera saxatilis
AATATAGCCTTTTAATGGTATGTCCCAAATGAAATAGGTAACTGAAGCTTACTTCTTTTTCTATTTTAAAAAAAAAAAATCAGAGATTTGAGATTTCGTGGTACCATTTAAATGAAGAAATTATCAAACCGTCACAGCAAACCTGAATATTTTATNCGTCACAGCAAACCTGAATATTTTATAAATGAAGGTTATCTTTCCGATAAATGCACTTTCTGCTGAAGCACAAATTGGACAAATATTCTGAGATTTTGAGCTAATAGCTGCATAGAACAAGGAGGAGAGATGAAACAAATAAATTTGGCATTTGTTATGAAGTAATGATCAAACCTTAATAGATGCTATTTCCTTGACCTCATGTAACAATTCGCCGATTAGTTTCAGAGCTCAATACCCATCCTTCATCTTTACAACAAAAAAAACAATATCACACAACACAATGATATAAACGACACGAGAATGGTACAGGTCTATAAAACATTAAAACTCAAAAGGTAGACCGTAGGTATTGATGATTAAAATCGAAATGTAATGCAAATGCCTTACTTTTCACACAATCAAGAGCAAATGCCATCGAATCAAAAGAGCATATCAAAATCGTTCATTATCCAGAAATGGAAACAGAAAAAATACCTCGATGGAGCAGGTGGCCACATTAAAAATTAGCCTATGCTCGATCGCCGAGGCAAGCAAACACATCTCTTTTGTTGCGAGAATCACCATCAGCGCCGCCACCTTCGGCGTCCGAATATTATCACTGAGACCCAATCAAAGCAACCCAATCTAAAACCCCCCCATTTTCCAATTTTCGCGTTGAACCCAATCTTGTACAAATCTATAACCCAAGATTAGTAGTGCTTCGATTCTATACACTCGGAGAAGGTTATGAGCACATATTTAGTGGTTGGAGACTATGTAGGATTTAAGGTTGCGGTTATTTGCGGACTATTAAACTCCAAGAAGGAAGACGAAGATGAAAAGCTTAGAAAACAGAAGGAGTTTCAGAAATTTAGAAGTTGAATCGTCAGAAAGTCAAAAGGCTTGGACACGTGTCTTATTTAAACATGATGACGTGGCAAGCTGTTGGAGAGGCCCCTCCTTCTTTCGTATATATGATTATATGTGATTAGAAAAAAAAAGACTATTATAATGAGTTCACGTGAGGATAAATCTGGATCTGCGGGTATCCCGAAGCTTATTATGGATACAAAGTTGAAGAAAAAGAGGACAGTTGATAATGAGTGACAAAAAAGAAAGAGAGACGTGTCCCTCCTTTGGGGGTTCACATTACTGTTTTGGGGTTTTTTTCTCGCGATCCGATGTGTTGTAGAGATCAAAGAAACGTGAGATCGATAAAGGTTTTTGGGTTCTTACAAAATCTACATACTTTCTTGACTCCAACCTCTTTTCTTTCGTTTAATGCTTTCAATAAAAAACAAATTATTTGAAACAGTTAGCAAAAATTGTTATAATTACTATGCATATTTTATATTAACATGGTTTGAGTACAGGGACGACACACACCTCCTACGATAAAGGATGGTCCAATATAAAACTAAAACCAAACAAATATTTTTGATCTGTTGCGAAGATGAAAAAGTAGCCTCTTGAAGTTAGATTAAACTTTTCTCGGCAGCTATGAATAGTATACTACTTTCAACGCAAAATAGTCATCTTTTTGGAATTTATCTAAACAGATGAGGAACTACTGACTGACGCATGGTCTATTCACGTGAAAGAACAAGTCCGTGCCGTGACAGTATGGAATAGTCCGAGTAGATGGAAAAAAATAAAAGTCAAAATTTGAAATATGTACGAATATATAAACAAAAGTGTTTGGTTTACAAAAAAAAAGTTGCCACATGACATGAGTTGTGTAAAGGAACCCACTGTACATAAGACAATTGTTGTGGCTCTTTTATTTTTAGGTGGTGTTCTGTTGCGGTGGAGCGTCAAGAGGGAAACACGTCTCAGCACCACCCGTGTTCCAAAGAAAATGTGCGTAATTGGCGGAGTAGAAGGAGTTTGTTGGATCTGCAGAGATTGCTTCTAAGAACGTTTCCTCTGCTCTCCAAATGTCGTTCCTTGCTTTCCACAGAAACGTCGCGTATTTATTCAGCGCCTCCGCGTCCACTGGCTCTGCTTTTGCCGCTCGCTTGAAATACTTTTCCGCTCTGCTTTCAGACCAGACATAGAAAAAAGAAGCCACGTTAGAATGAGACAAAGATCCAGCAGAGTTGTGGTTTTGTTCATTAGAGTAGAGATAAGATATGAATCTGAAAAAGGCCAAAAGGGTAAGCGAGAACGTAAGTGAATTGAGTTCTGGTTATAGAATGTGACAGATGCACCAAATCAAAATTGTCGAAAATGGAACTGCTACTGAATTAGTCATAGACATAGCTAAATGTCAAAGTCTTGTCTGGAGACCCTATCACACAAATATCTACAGGTTAAAACAGTATTTGACTCATTTGCCATTTTAGCGAATTATTACCTAACGACACAACTGGCTTTTAGAACCAATGCAAAAACATGGGCTGCTTTGAGTGGGTGAATGAATAATGTAACAGTGATATAAAGAACAATTTGTGAGGGCAAAACTTAAAACAAAACCTTTTGGTTTTGGGTTTTAGTATTTTGGTTTTTGGAGAAGAAGCAATCTTCAGAATTCCACCACATACTCCACTATCAACCAAACATTTTTATCTGTTGGGAACCCAACCCAAAAAGACTCGAAGCTAAGAGCATGATCAATTGAGAAATTTAGAAAAAGATCTTAGTTATTTTTTAATTATAAATTTAGAGTTATGAATTTTTCATAAAAACTTTAAATTTAGGTGCTCCAAAAGAAAATTCTATTAAGGGTTCTTAAAAAAAAAAAAAAAAAATCGGTTTTTATTGAAAAAGAACAAAAAAGTGTTTTTTTTTTTTTTTTTTTTTTTCCAATATAAAAAGTGAAAAANTTAACATGGATCAGACACGTGGCACATCAGAATCGGTTCTTGTGTTTTTTAATTAAGAACCGACTCTACTCATTTTAACATTTTTTTGATTATATAAATTCTAAGAAATGCTATAAAAACCCTTACAATTCTCAATTGATCATGTTCTAAAAGACAAAATCTTTAGCTAAAATATCTATGGCTTCTTAATTCCCAATATAATATCTATCATTCCACGACTGCGCCTACTTTATGACTGTCAGTATCAACTCGCAGCCTGTAAAACCCAAGATTTGGATGCCAAAATTCGAATCTAACTCAAACCAAATCTGAACTCCTTAATCATGGTCTGATAAGGAACAAAATCACAGATAATATACTGTAAATTGCATGATTATTTATAATATAATGGTCAAGTGTTAATTACCTGTCGTAGTCATGGATGATTAGGTAGAGGAACTGGGCGTAATTAGCAAGGAGAAGAACGTTATCGGGGTGCTGAGACAGTCCCGTTTGGTAGAGAAGCTCCGTCTTGAAGTAATCCATGGACTCTTCTGCTTCTAACCGAGCCTCCACCGGAGAAACCAGCTGCTTCATCGTCTCGTGATCCAACGCTTCCATTTTCTTCGATTCCTCCAAGATCGAATTCCACAGTCTAATTTCTTCTTGCCCTGACACAGATGCCTCCGAATCCGCAGTTGTTGCGCCGAGAGATGATGATGAGAATTGAGATGGTATTCTGAACTGATCAGATCCATCGCCGTTTGTTCCGCTTTGTATCGGCGGAATATTGTTCCCACCGCTGCCGCCGCCGACGAAAGATGTTTTCCCGCTGGGAGAAGAAACAGAGAACGTCTTAATCATCGAGGAATCGAATTTCTTGCTCGATCCATGGGATTCGCTTAGCTCCGTCGTCTCGAAGCTGAAAGAGACGGTGGTTGTTGGAGGATGAGGCGTTGCGGTGGCGGCTAAGGCGGAGTTGCTGCCAATAGAGTAAACTGTGAAGTTTGCGAGAAGGATCATAACAGAGACCATCAGCGTTGGAGTGGCAGAGAAAACTTGTTGGAACAACCAAACAAACGATGCGTGCATTTCCTTTCTGACGCGATGGAGGATTCCTTGCAAATCTTCGAAGAGAAGAGGCTCCCTCATGTGCAGTGTGAAGTTTTGGAGTTCACGAATCATAAACACCATTGACGAGAAGGCTTTCTTCACGGAGCAGCAAGCTGATTCGCCGACTTGCTTAACTCCTTCCTCCATCTGTAGCTTTCTCTTTATGATCCGAAGCGAGAGAGGAAGATCGACGCTGTTTGCTTTCCTCTCGATGCTCCACATTTGCACCATCTCGGGCCATGGCGGTTCTAACCTTGAACTGGATTTATCAACACCGTCCATTATACTGAAACCGTGGATCATTCTCACCGGCTCCTCGTCATCAACTCTCGTCTCCGTTTCGTTGTCCTCTTCGTTAGGGGCTTGGAATTTGAGAGCCAGCTCCTGCATCTTTTTCGAAAATTCCTCCTCGGAAAAGGGATCGACGCTTGCGCTAAAAGCTCTGCGAATCAGCTGAGTTTTAGTAGGTCTCGATGATTCCCAGAGGTCACAGGACTTGAAATGCCGGAGATTCGTGGGAGAAGGATTCAGCCTCTGGCTCTGCAACACGGAACGACAGGAGAGAGACCGTCCGTCGTTTCCGATGCTCTGTCGTCGGGAAGGAGATGAAATGGCGGAGGAAGCTAGGGTTTGAGAAAGAGAAGAGGAATGGTGAACTGTGGGATGAGCTACCCATTGATGGAAGCTGGAGGCTGTCGCTACTTTCACGCCCATTTTAAAATTGAAAATATCTTGAAATATTGGCCTGCCGATTTTATTGTTTAGCAACAAACAAATCTGGACAGAAACAGAGCAACGTTCGTCTAGTATGCCTTTTTCCTCACGCTTTCCTGAAAATCAAAAGATGAATCCAGTGAGTCAAAAGGACTTCAAAATGGCGCAAGAGTTCTTAAATCCATGCACTCTCACGGGAATCAATCATTACAATCCCCATGGAAAACGGATCGGAGAAAAACTGAATCATCACGAAAAACGATGAAACTCCGATATTGTAAATACAAAAACTTCTGTGCAGCTAATTAGAGAGAGAGAGAGAGGGAAGGTAGAAGAAACTCACTCTATAAATGAGCCAAGGTTTTTGTCCGGAAATTTTACCGGATTTTCTCGGAAGGAACAAAAAAAAAAAAAAAAACTTTCTCGGGATAATCCTAGAGTGGAGCACGAGGCAGACGCTTCACTTAAGAGAGCGCTGCCCTTTTATACAAACGCGATGAAGATTTTATCAAAGACGAAAAAAACTAAGTGATAAAATATGTATTTTGAAAAAAATAATCTCGCAGGTCAAGAGTGAGTTTACGTAGAGTAGTCAACAGACTAGCGTAGAGGAGTACCGGAGAAACCGGTAACAGGTCAAAGGACCGAGTGATGTGGCACCCGTTACAGAGAAATAAGTGAGCGAAAACCGGGGAGTTACTTGAAAATTTTCTTATAGATCTGACGGTTCTAAACTCGCCACTTGATCGTACGGATCTGCTCTTCTTCTGACAAATTGAAAGATGGCAAGTAAAGTTACATTAGACGACATATAAAGGTACACGTGTAATTAGCGTGACATATTTTTAATTAAAAATTAAGTAGGGAGTGTGAAAATAACAGCCTGGCAATAAGGTAGGCGAAAGAAGTGGGGTCCTCGTGTCCATGTCATCTGGCAACGACTTTTATTTATTAAGGAAAAGTTTATTACGTCTAACTCGTGTTTCCAACCCAACCCGTCTTTAATGTTGAAAATTTGTGTTCTAGTTCTTAACAAAATATATATGTCAATTAGATTATCGATACGTAACGGGTTCATAAATCTATTATATATACACGTAGATATTTTTCTGCATGAGACTAACAAATTAATTAGATTTGATATTTATACAAAAATGCCTTGGATTCGGATAAATTTAGCGAATGAGTTAAGATGCCTATTATAATACTTTGGACTCGTTTCGGATTTTGGAGCTTTCCGTAAACTGGAAATGACGTCCTACTCTATACAGTACTTGGCCAAAAAAAAATATATTGAAATTGAAATATTGACGTACGTTTCTACATCTGACATTACATTGCATATATATTTATCTATAACCCGAGCACAAACCATGAAATGCATTGAATGAGAGATTAAAAAGTCAAAAGCCAAAACACATTTGTATCCTTGGAAAACGGCAATAATTTGGGCTTTATTCATGTGGTAATAATATTTATACCAATATAAGTTATATCACCATGATTAATGCTAATTAAGCAAAGTGAAATTTTATATAATAAAGTAAGATTTTTCTTTATCACAAACTGACACGTGGCGTTTCTCTTTTTAACATGTATTTTTTCTTATGTGGGCTCAAAACTAATGTATTATAGTTCTTTTTTTTGTCAACTAATGTATTATAGTCTATGAACAATAAAATAATTATTTTTCAATCGTGTTTACAAAATCCCAAAAAAGAAATAGGTCTGGAAATATTTGTTAAAAAATATAGAATTTTTTTTTTTTTAAGCTGAAACATTTGTTAGTAATTGTTTACTTAAAAATCAATATAAAATATAAGAAAAAGCAACATTAAGTTTGAGGCATTTTCTTTTTCGTGATTTTCATGATAAAATAATTAAAATGGCCCAAAACCAATGTATCATAATTCATCAGCAATAAAACAATTACTTTTCAAGTGTATTTATAAAATCTCAAAAAAAAAATAGGTTAGAAATATTTGTTAAAAAAGATATAATAATTATATTTTATAAGCTGAAACATTTTTTAGAATTAGAAACATGAACAATTATTTTTCAATCGTGTTTACAAAATCCCAAAAAAGAAATAGGTCTGGAAACATTTGTTAAAAAAGATATAATTTTTTTTTTTAAGCTGAAACATTTGTTAGTAATTGTTTACTTAAAAATCAAGATAAAATATAAGAAAAAGCAACATTAAGTTTGAGGCATTTTCCTTTTCGTGATTTTCATGATAAAATAATTAAAATAGCCCTAAACCAATGTATCATAATTCATGAGCAATAAAACAATTACTTTTCAAGTGTATTTATAAAATCTCAAAAAGGAAATAGGTTAGAAACATTTGTTAAAAAGATATAATAATTATATTTTATAAGCTGAAACATTTTTTAGAATTAGAAACATGTAGAAAATTAGAAAATTCTGTTGTTAATTGTTTACTTTAAAATGATTAGAAATAAAGATAAAATATAGAAAAAAACAACATTAAATTTGAGACATTTTCTTTTCGTGTTACACTACTTGCATCTTTTTCCACAAAAAAATATTTATTAAAAATATTATTTCATATGAAAAAACAGTCATATTACTATTGTAACGTATTGTTTATATAATTTTATGGAATAAAATGAAAGAATAATTAGCTTCATAATCATTAATCACAAATATTTAGTAATGTGTACTTTGACTCTCTCTCATCATGACCCATCTATAAAGCAGTAAACAACATGTATCCTATTGTAATCAAACAATATTATGTAAATCGATAAATGTCAAAGGCCAAACAATTGAAACAAAGACTCCGCCATTACTTAATATTGTAATCAAACAATATTATGTAAATCAATAAATGTCATATGCTCCTCCTAAACTCTATTAGTCTACCTTCATTCCTTATAAATAGTAGTTTTCAGTTTTACATTGGATTTGTTTCTTTTGCATGTTCATAAAATAATTATCCTTTTCATCAAAATGTATATTTTTAGGATTTCTATATATAGTAATTTGAGAAATCAAATGGTGTTGATTAAACTTTGTATTGTTAATTAAGGATTTTCGTTATAAAGAGGCATCATCCAAAAAATCGATTCATCCGCCATGTGGAAAGGGTTTACGTAATTTTGTTCTCGATTTGTTTGGACTCTTTTAATTTTATGGATCTATTTTTTTTTTAAGTACGGGCATTATTATGAGGGTTTTAATTCTGGAATATTTTTTATAGGTTGGTTGCGAGATCAGAGAGGAGAAATTGGCGAATAATAAAAATCGGGAATACGATTATTTATTCAAGATCGTGATCATTGGTAATTCCAGTGTTGCATTGTAAAACATCTTGTCTAGATTCATTATCCAAGTGTTATAGTACAAAATTCAGGTTTTCGATAGTTCTTTGCCATCGATGGTTTTGGAGCCTTAGTTTATTGATTGGGTGGATTTGAGTCGGTCTGATGTTTTTTTCCTATCACATATTGTATTTTGAAACCCTTAACCAACTTATGTATATTTTCTCTTTCAAGACATACTTTAAAAGAAAATTTTAGAAAGTCCAGTTTGTCGAAATCTGATGGAAAAATCATCATCATATAGAGATTGTAATTTTGTTACACGTGACAACGTGACGAGGTAGCAACAAAAAAAATGCTTTGGATATACTATTTTCAAATTTTTACGCTTCTAATGATATTAGTTTGGTCATTACCTTAATCATCATAACTAAATGTAGCCGTCGATAATTCTTTTGGTGATATGGACGAATTTGATCCCAAACTTTTGGTAGTATATATATTTGCTATCTANCGGAAGATTTGATACAACTTCAGAAAAAATAGATTTAGTATATATATTTGCTATCTATAACTATATCTATAAAAATAAGAAAATTACAAACATGTGGGATTAGAGGATTCAAAAGTTAGGAGATTTATACAATATATATTAGTATAATATTTTAAATTTACGTCAACACATAAGCAGTCATCTGAACCATCAAAAAAATTATGTAAAACATAGTCACCTCTCTGCGTTCTACGGTCTTGACATGTTATAAAACGCTACCGTTCTCCGGCCCCTCTAAAACAGAGTCACTTCTCTATATTATTCGGTCTTCCCATGCTATAATTCTCTTATCCAAAAATGGTTTTAGGTGAGAACAATCCGTTAGTAATACATGTATTACCAATCTAATTATGTTTTTTATTTTCCACATAAGCTGGATTTGACTTATTTGTTGTTTCTTTTATTTTTATTTTTAAGTTTGTATTTAAACTTTGTTTTGTAGATCAATCAATTTAACATTTTAAAAAAAAAAAACTATATTTTATATATATGGTTCATATTTTTTATATTTCTCAAATACATAAATCATTATTAGTCATTGTCAATATAGAACAAAAAAAAAATGAACAACAAATTATTTTTATAAAAATAATTAATTTATCTTATGTATAATATAGAATAAATAAATAAAAATAATTATATCCGCACATGCGCGAGGTTTCCTCTAGTATAGTAATATGCACAGGGTTTAAGTGGATTGAGACAAAAAAAAAAAAATATATATATATATATATATATATAAAGAGAGAGATAATTGAATTACTCCATCCACAACTATATCTCTATATTTATACTTGTGTTGCAAATTTAGAAAATATAAATATCGTTTAACGTTTTCGTTGATTTTTAATGAAAACTACTTAAATGCTCAAATATTTAGAAAACAGTGACAGGAAAAGAAAATAAAAATAAAAACCAAGCGGATCGACTGAAAATTTTCCGACTGGTGCTATCATATTCAGTATGAATCCTGTTTCCAATCGATCGATAGTCGTAAAACAGTATATAGCATATACACATTGAAGATAGATCATCTATTCTTCAGAAAATTATATATAATCTTGCAGCATAGAAATCGTTTAACTAATAATTAACTATATGCCTTTTAAAAAAATAATAATAACAATTGACTATATAATATCTATTCATCTGGTAACGAAACAATTTGCATCACACCAAAAAAAAAAAAGCAATTAGCGTAGATGCAATATGTGCATGCATGTAAAAAATATATCAAATCAAGAAGAAACGACAAAGTTAAAAGGCTAAATAAGTAAAAGCCCTTGATATTAAAACAAAATAGTTTATGTTGGAACGTAGCCATTAAAGGCAGAGGGTAAGGAAGCGACGGTGAAAATAATGTAGAATTTAACATTTTTCAGTATATGTAAACTCTTCGAACCAGCCGACCACTCCGAGTCCGACAAGAGTTTCTGAGCCGGTGGCCCTAAACTAGCGGGCCCTATCTAGTCTTATTAGGCAAGTCCTAGATAGTCTCAGTGTGACCCAAATATAATCGTAATATATATAATTAACTGATAATATAAGTTTTTTTTTAAAGCAAATAGTATAAGCTTTTATGTTTTGGAAAATTTTACAATTCTTTTAGAAAAGGTAGGCAAAATATATAATTAATTATATAATGAAATTAATTAGGTGATGGGCAATTCGACAATCAACAATGGACGTGTGAGACAACTGCGAGATTCAAACGCTAAATGTCCAAAATTGTAAGGGAGTAAACAAAACAAATAGAAAAGGATAAAATGAAGCATGTGATGGATAAAGGTTTGTTCATTGATTGCACTCAGATAAACAAAATGTCGGAACAAATGCCAATTAAATGCACCAATTTATATTTTCGTTGTGTACAATGGTTCATCATATTTTCTAGAAGATATTATTAGAAATGAATGATCTGCCACCCACACCACACAAACCTAAATACAAAAAATGTATAATTTCAAAACAAGCGAGCAATGACAGATATGTTAATGCACAAGTCACGATCAAATCGCAATATATGAAATCGTGGCAGTCGGTTCAACCTAGCTTGCTTGAGGCTTCAAAAGATTGCACTCATAATATACATAAATCTGGTATAGAAACACTAATGATTTAGTCAACCACCCGACTAAAAAAGGTTTTCACATTCTCTATTTATTTTTTTCCTTTTAAATCATACATTCAATATAACTCGATTTTGTACGGTATATCATATAAATGTCAAATCAAATAATTGATGCGGTTATGGTCTCGGTACTAATTAAAACTCTTATTACAGAATCAACCAATAAGAGATGTTAAAATGATTTACAAAACACGACCCTGTGATAACGTACGTGCGTTTTATATATATCGTTGCTTAGTTGTTTCTAATAGGGGAAAAAGAATATAAGTTTACGTAGTGGCTCTTGATTCGATGCTATGGCCAAATGGTCATAAATCGTTGATAGGGACTAGGGAGAGCTACAGAGTGAGACATAGAGAGAGAGACCGGCAGAAGCAGCGACACGGCAAAGACCACTCTCATCTCTCTTATCTTCTTTCAGGTTTTTTTTTTGGACAAAGAAGCTGTTTTTTGTTTATTTTACATATAAAATTACTATTGCTTTTGGTACACATGATAATTATAATATCAGCGATTTCTATAATCTTAGACCACTTTCTTTGTCCGATTCCACACGTCGTTTTATTGAACAAATTAACATCAAACGAACATAACTACACAGATATTCTTGAAGCACTATATAGCATATATATATATATATATATATATCTTATAGCATCTAAGGTCAGAACCATATCAGCCGAGGAAAACAACTAAGTCGATTTCAGTTTTTTTCTGTTTGTGTGTGGTAATATATTAAAAACTACTAATTGGCAGTTCTAATGCATTTCTCGGAAAAGTATGGGCATGAGAGACTAATGTTGGGAATGTTCCAGTATATACCCATAACATAAATTTAGGGTAATTAAGAGATATGTATGAAGACAGATCGGATGCCAACTAAAGTAGTTTCGGGTAGTGGAGGATGAGTTTTAGTTAGGAGCGACAAGGCTATATTTTGGGTTAATGGAGCATGGAGAGTTGTGTGTTTTCAGCAATAGGGAGTAGATATGTCTTGTCTTGTGTTTTATCACAAAAGAGGAAGAAGTTATCATCGTGTTGTATACGTAAACTACTGAACTATGAACTAATTAGTTCTGCCACTTCATCAGATTCAGAGCCATCCATTTTAAATGGGTTATTACACTTTGATGCGATATTTTGTTAAATAAATACCACATATATTATTTGATTCTGCTGGAGACTTTTAAGAATTTAGGGACAAACCTAACCATAACTTTTAAAATTGAAATCTTAGGTGGTTTCCTTAAAATCCAGAACTTAAAAAGTTCAGTGACCGTTGACCAAAAAAAAAAAAAAAGGTTCAGTGATATGAGGAGAGCTTATTTTTTAAAAAAGTTCCGGCCATTCTATTGGAATTTGGAAACAGATATGTGTGTTTCATAAGTTTGTATGATTGGTATTTCTTCGGAGATGGGCTAAGACGATAACTACAAAATGGGCCCATTTGTATGTGAAGTTACCTTTAACAATTCGGCCCAAATAAAAATGCCGCGAAGCTGGCGATTCAAAACGGCACCAGAACAAAGGCGGGAGGCGAAAATGTCGCGGTTAACGTTTTCCCGCTACTCTCAAATTTCTCTACACTTCC
This sequence comes from Kernera saxatilis, assembly GCA_900406395.1. Taxonomy (NCBI): domain Eukaryota; kingdom Viridiplantae; phylum Streptophyta; class Magnoliopsida; order Brassicales; family Brassicaceae; genus Kernera; species Kernera saxatilis. The sequence continues at coordinate 12,332 of OVAY01001038.1, forward strand.
TCTTTCTATGTTTCTCTCTCTCTCTCTCTCTCTCTCAATTTCGATTTCTCTGCCAATTTCGCTTCGGATTTCCTTTTGTGACCTAACGATGCCTACCATCGCGGTGCCGAGTTTGTCTTCTTACAAGCACATCGTAGAAGCCGGAACGGAGAAATCCGAGAGCCTTGAATCCGCCTCATATGAGATTCCTCGGAAGAGAAAGCTGAGATCGGAGTCAGTGGTCGAGGCGGCGGCAGTCGATCTCATGTCTGGAAATTTGGTCTCTACGCCGAAGAAATGGAAACCTCATCAACGAAGTGTTGTTTCTAATCTCAACACGCCTGAGCTAAATTGTTGATACGGATTCGTTTGATTTCCATATAAAACCACTCGGTTGCAGCATCTTTTGGATCAGATCGTTTCCTGATTATTTATTCCGAGTGTCCGTAACTGTTGCATCGAGTGTTTCTAGGGAATCTAATATATATCAATCCTATATATTTGCAGGAAGTCAAGGAAGATTCCAGTGAGAACTTGGCAAATCCACTCAATTTGGCAGTGGAGAAGTTATCTTATTGTTTAGGCTCTAAATCTAACTGGAACCCTAGAGGTAAACATGATCCATTAGATTCTTCAGCAGCCTATTTTTTTTCTAATGCCTTATGTTAATCATATACAATAATGTATGTCAAAGTATAGATGGGGAGCAAATGAGAGCTGTGAAAGAGGCATTGCACGTGTCCAAAGCACCATCAACTATTGTTTGCCGCGAGGATGAACAAAGACGGATTTTCGAGTTTGTGAGAGGCTGCATAGACCAGCAGAAGGCTGGGAGATTGTACGTATGCGGTTGTCCTGGAACTGGAAAATCACTGTCCATGGAGAAAGTAGTACAACAAGTTGGTGACTGGTCGAAGCAGGTATCAATTTTGAAATAGAACAACTAACTTGTTACTTGTAAGCAATGTCATCGACAGAAAGATTGAACATTCCTGAATTTGATCAGGCAGGTTTGCCACCCGCGGATACATTGTCTGTGAATTGCACGTCGCTAACACAAACAACAGATATTTTTAGCAAGGTACAACTATAGACCTCAAAATCTTGATTTCAGTGCAATATTGATGCTTATAGAGTTATAGGCTTCTTTTTTTTTTTTTTTTTTTTTTTTNTTTTTTGTTTCCAGATACTTGGTGAAAACGAGTCCGGAAATGAAGCTAATGGCTACTCTTCACCTCTAGAACATCTTCAGGATTTGTTTTCTCAAAAGCAAGAATCGTTCAGCTCAAGAATGATGTAGGGTTGTTTTTTTTCCTTATGCTGCTTCAGTTACCTATAAAGAATTCTGAATATAAAAGCAGTGTTATCCTTATCTAAACTCCTTTTCAGGTTAATAATTGCAGATGAGATGGATTACCTGATCACAAAAGACCGAGGAGTTCTGCATGATCTTTTTATGCTCACAACGTTGCCATTTTCAAGGTGTATCCAGTATCCTTATAGGTACTGTAATTTAGCAGTCACAGCTAAATGATTCAAGTGATGTCCACGTCCTCTGTTCATATACAAATGTGAGTTACTCTGTCTTTTTTTTTTCTTTTTCAGGTGTGGCAAATGCAATAGACCTTGCAGATCGTTTCCTTCCAAAACTGAAGTCCCTCAACTGTGAGAAGTTCTTAATTTTGTAAAAATTTGAAGTTCTTCCCTGTGCACAGAAGTCTCAACTTTGGCAAAAAAATTTGAATTTACCCCTCAAACTGCTGTTTCTATGATCTCTTTTACAGGCAAACCTATGGTTATCACATTCCGTGCTTATTCTAAAGACCAGATTCTTAGGATACTACAGGAGAGGCTTATGGTAATTCGTTCTGTCTTGCTGCATGATAAGATGTCTTGTTTGAGACATAAACATCCGTAACCCAAAGGATATTCTATGTGGTTTTTATATATGTCTCACTAATTATCAAGCTCTGTTCTAACAGGCTTTTCCATATGTTGCATTTCAATCAAAGGCCTTGGAGCTCTGTGCCAGAGTAAGAATCTGATCCTTGCTGGTCTGATCTTTTCTCAGTCCTGAGTCAATCTTGCTTTCCTCTAACTATTATTTTTTGATATTCATCTTTTTATGCATTGTGTCAGAAAGTTGCTGCTGCATCAGGTGACATGAGAAAGGCTCTATGTGTCTGCAGGTGAATTCATCATTTTCAAGTTTTTCTTCAGTAGTTTGCTCTTACTTTTGGAAACATGAGTTTGATAGTGCTTGGCTTCATACTCGTAAATATGTCATTTAGAAGTCGCTACTCAACTAAAACTGATACTTTCAGACTCTAAGTTAGTGGACAGAAATCTTACATATTCCCTTGATTCCAATTTTCAGGAGTGCTCTAGAAATCTTAGAAATAGAAATGAGAGGATCAGCTAGTCCAGAACAATGTCCAACTCCAGATAATCCAGTGGTTAGTATTCGGATCTTTTTCTCTTATATATTCGGCTTGCTTACTGATGATGTGGTATGAATATGATATCAATATCAATGACTCGTATAGAATTTGGTCTTATTGCCTAGCCCTTAATCTCCTCAATCTTACAGGTGAGGATGGAGCATATGGCTGCTGCATTATCTAAGACGTTTAAATCTCCTGTAGTTGAAACTATTCAGTCTCTTCCTCAACACCAACAAGTAAGACACATCCACATAGAGCCATTTTAAAATCACAACATTTTTATAAAACTTCTATGATTGAGCAAAGAGTGATTCTAAAGAATCTAACAAGACTGATCACAAGCTTCTCTTTACACAATTCACAGATCATAATATGTTCTGCTGCAAAGGCTTTTCGAGGGAGCAAAAAGGATGCAACTACTGGAGAGGTAAATCTTTATCCAGCAAACGAAACACAAATTAAACAACTTTATGAGTAGAACCAAAAAATTGCTCTGAATTACTCATCTCCCTTCTCACAACTTTCAATGCAGCTGAATAAGCTATATCTGGAAATTTGTAAATCTTGGATGATCTCTCCAGCTGGAATTACAGAGTTCACTAACATGTGTACAGTGCTAAACGATCAGGTAACTATTATCGCCGTCTTAAGTAGTGTATGTTGGAAAAACACTTGCGATATACTTCATCTGTCAACTGATAGTTCATATAAAGCAATAAAAACCCAATTCTTGAAAGACTTCCACTAGAGTAATATTTGATTAAAATGAGTTTTGTTGCTTCAGGGGATTTTAAAATTCGGCAAAGCTCGAGGGGGTAAACTAAAGAGAGTTAGCCTGAGAGTTGACGGATCAGACATTATATATGCTCTGCAGGTAACCAGCTTTTTTGTTGTTGTTACTAATCCCCAACAAGTAATAATAGCACACTCCATTCCAAATACAATTACTGAATCTAATCACCAATGCTTTTTTATAACTTCAACAGGGAATACGATTTTTCCGCAACTGTCTTCTGTGAGAAAAACTTCATTCCTAAAGGAAAACATCTTGTACAAAGTTACAAACGATGGCCGACTAAGCTGTAAACCATGGATGACACTTTTATTAGAGTAATTTGTGTATTAGTTTAATTACACTTGAGTTGTAAAACCGCGGAAATGATAGGATTTGTGTCTACATTAGAGCTTTAGGTTTACTTACAAAAAGTCTATATTTCGGAATAGAATATTGTTGTAACATTAATGAATGATTTGTATATTATATAAATTTATTTATGTTAGCATGTTTCTTAGAAACAATTCTATAAACTATAGTACTATACGATAGTGATGACGTAAAAAGTTAGAATTCTGTTTCTTATTTGATAATGTTATTAATTTTATTCTTTTTTATATAAAATATTAATTTTATCTCAGATATAGAGTTTTATTTGCTTCGTAAACAGAGAATTCTATGCCTAAAATGGAGGGAAACAAAAATAGATGAAAAAACAATTAATGATTATGTTATGTTATTGATCGGACATTTTCTACCAAGGAATTTGCGCTTGTATCTATTTTCTCACATGTCACCGAGTCAGAATAGCGATCCACTAAACCAAGGATAAATCCGCATGAGCACATCTCATATTATTCATTGACTTATACAGTTATACGACACCTTCCTTAATTTTAAGCTGAATTATTGTTGGTGAGCTAATTTTCCCATTAATTAATTACTTGGCAGATGTAGGGTTCTCTCCATAATTTAATACTCATTGTTATCTTCTGGGTGTGTGTGTGAGCTGTGAGGGAATTTTAAAAAGGAGCTGGTGAGTTTTTAAGTGGTGGGTAGTGGACTACTAATGGGTCTAGTTCCTTTTTCCCGGTAAAAGTGGTTAGCTTTTTCCCTCTCGAGTTGGACCTATCTCTTTGATTTGTATCTTAATTTTTGTATAATCGTGTTCTTATAGTCTCTCCGCTAACTCTTTTAATTTTTTAAAGATCCTAGACGTTTTAGGCGTACGTCCATGATCTCCTCGGCCCAAAAATCAGAACGGATTAAAATTAGTTTGTCTTCCACCGTCGGTAAAATAAAGTTAAATGTTAACCGATTTTCTTGATCGATTTGGGCAAAATCAAGGCGTGCGGATGATGTTGGCCATCGGCGGCCAATTTTGAGAACGTTACGAAAACGTGCATGCCTATTATTATACCAACCCAATCATTCCTTTGTCTTTAAATATTTGCTTCAAATTAATGTAGAGCCCAATAAAGAAGAAAAGCATTAAGCAGAGAGAGAGAGAGAGAGAGAAAAGATGGGGAAGCAAGCTGAAGCAGAAATCATCTTTGTTGCTTATCCAGCCCCTGGTCATCTTCTTGTCTCCATTGAATTCGCTAAGTCTCTCATCAAACGTGATCATCTCATCCACACCATCACCATCCTCCACTGGGCATTACCTCTCGCTCCTCAAGCAGACCTCTTCGCTAGATCTCTTATCGCTTCAGAGCCTCGAATCCGTCTCTTTGCTTTGCCTGAAATTCAGAACCCTCCGCCATTGGAGCTCTTTTTTAAAGCCTCTGAGGCTTACATTCTAGAGTTCACCAAGAAAACAGTTCCTCTTGTCAGAGACGCGCTCTCCACTCTAGTTTCTTCACGAGATGGATCTGATTCGGTTCGAGTCGCCGGTTTGGTTCTCGATTTCTTCTGTGTCCCCTTGATCGAAGTGGGAAACGAGTTTAACATTCCTTCTTACATTTTCTTAACGAGTAACGCTGGTTTTCTGGGTATGATGAAGTATCTCCCTGAGAGACATCGCAGAATTGCCTCCGTGCTCGACCTGAGCTCCGGCGACGAGGACCATCCAATTCCCGGTTACGTCTGCTCAGTGCCTACGAAGGTTTTGCCGCCGGGTCAATTCGTGAGCGAGTCCTACGAGGCATGGGTCGAGATTGCGGAGAAGCTCCCTGGAGCCAAGGGCATTTTAGTAAATTCCTTCACATGTCTTGAGCAGAACGCATTTGATTACTTCGCTCGTCGTCCTGAGAACTATCCTCCGGTTTACCCGATCGGACCGGTTCTTAGTTTAGAGGATCGCCCGTCTCCGGATCTGGACCCAACGGATCGGGACCGGATCATGAGATGGCTCGAGGAGCAGCCGGAGTCGTCAGTTGCCTACCTCTGCTTCGGGAGCTTCGGAATCCACGGAGCATCGCAGATTGAGGAGATAGCTCGAGCACTAGATCTCTCCGGCCACAGGTTTCTTTGGTCAATCCGTACAAATCCGACGGAGAAAGCGACTCCGTACGATCTATTGCCGGAGGGGTTTAGAGAGCGGACGGAGAGTAAGGGATTGGTGTGCGGGTGGGCCCCGCAGGTGGAAGTGCTGGCTCATAAGGCGATCGGAGGGTTTGTGTCTCACTGCGGTTGGAACTCGGTGCTGGAGAGCTTGTGGTTCGGCGTTCCGATCGCCACGTGGCCAATGTACGCTGAGCAACAGCTTAACGCGTTCACGATGGTGAAGGAGTTGGGTTTAGCCGTGGAGCTGCGTCTGGATTACGTTTCTGCGAACGGAGAGATAGTGAAAGCTGAGGAGATCGCGGGAGCCATGGGATCTCTGATGGACGGTGAGGATACGCCGAGGAAAAAGGTGAAGGAGATTGCGGAGGCTGCTAGGAAGGCTTTGATGGACGGAGGATCTTCGTTTGTTGCGGTTAAACGATTCCTCGACCAGTTGATCGGCCAGGATTTTTAGTGTTAATTGTAAACGTCGTCGTTTGACATGAATCGATCAGTGCTACTCTGTCTCGTCTAATTAACCAAGGAGGGCCTTTTCTATGTCTAGTCTCAGCTTAAATATTCGATTAATTAATCAGAGAGTAAAAAAGATATCAAGAAGACTGCCATATCGTTCTTTGGAAGTTGGAACCAACAATTTTCATTTCACATATTATTAAGTTTGATTGGTGAAACGAAAACAATATTAGAACGAACCATCGTCCAGCAATTCCCCAATGAATCGAGCCGTCGCCAAAGACGACGATCCTCCATCCATCAAAGCCTTCCTCGCCGCATCAGACAGCTCCTTCAACTTTTTCCTCTTCCCCTCCCCACCGTCCATCAAAGATCGTACGGCTCTAACAATCTCGTCACAGGTCACTAAACCCCCACGACCCGACACGTAATCCATCCGGAGATCCACCGCAAGCCCGAGCTCCTTCACCAAGGTGAACGCGTTCAGTTGTTGCTCTGCGTACATCGGCCACGTGGCGATCGGGACGCCGAACCACAAGCTCTCAAGCGTGGAGTTCCAACCACAGTGAGACACGAACCCTCCTATCGCTTTATGGGCCAGAACTTCCACCTGTGGGGTCCAACCACACACCAATCCCCGGCCCATCACTCGGCCCATGAATCCCTCCGGCAACACATCGTCAGGGTTCATCTCCACGTGGCTTGTTCGGATTGACCATAGAAACCTGCAGCCGACGAGTTCGAGCGCTTGAGCTATCTCCTTCACTTGCGGCTCATCAACGCTTCCTTTGCTCCCGAAACAGAGGAAAACCACGGAAGACTCAGGCTGATCCTCGAGCCATCCCATGATTTGATCTCGATCCGCCGTCTCCTCATTCGGACTCGCTCTATCCTTCAAGCTGAGAATCGGTCCGACTGGATACACCGGAGGGTAATTCTCCTGCCCTGAGAAATAGTTAAACGGGTGCGGCTCAAGCTCCGCGAACGAATTTACCAATATGCCCTTCGCATCGCGGAATCTCGGCGCTAGCTCTACGTAAGCCTCATAAGCTTCTTGATTGAACAAACCCGACGGCATAAATTTCGCCGGAACAGACTTAACGAATCCAGGAATCGGCAATTCCTCACCGGCCGAGTTCCAATCGAGCTTTGAGGTGATTTTCCGATGCCGATCGGGAAGATATTTCATCATACCCAAGTATCTAGCGTTACACGTCAGGAATATGTAAGAAGGGAGATTGAGCTCGTTGCCAACATCGTCGATCAATGAATTGCAAAAGAAATCGAGAACCAAACCGGCGACTCGAACCGAATCTGAGCCGCGACGAACGATGCCGGAAACGGCGGCTTTTATCAGAGGAGTGGTTTTCTTGACGAGCTGTACTATGTAAGCTTCGGGAGCTCGTTGGTAGAGATCGACTGGCGGAGGATCGTGGAGAACGGGAAGGTCGTGGAGGCGGATTCGGGGCTGTGAAGCGACGAGAGATCTGGCGAAGACGGAAGCGTGAGGGTTAGTGGGTGAATTCAAGTTGAAGATGGTGATGGTGTGGATCCGCTGGTCAAGATTGATGAGCCGCTTGGCGAAATCAATATGGACGAGAAGATGACCTGTGGATGGAACTGGAATGAAGATGAGCTCTGTTTCCTTCACCATCTCTCTTTCTTTCTTCGGCTTCAGATTTGTTTGTTCAATAAGAGCCGTGGTGTACATAAAAACACATGTGTCACACGATTTGTTTGTTCAAGAGCCGTGTGACAAATTAATGTGATGTTTAATATATATTTTATTAAAGAAAACATATATTATAAAATAACTATAAATATATATAACAAAATTTTATTGATTTTAGTTGACCGATTCAGTAAATTCGTTTTGACCGTGTAATTGGATGACGATTCAGTAATTTTGTTTTTCAGTAAATATATTAGATTATACATTACAATATTATATATATATTCGTAACAGTAGAGCCTACGCAGAGTTTGACGATGTATGTGTCTCAGACTTAAAAGCACATATGGTTTTTATTAATATGGGTACATGATAGATAACATTAATAAAACTACATTACAGTTTTGGCTCCTAAGTCCTAAAGAGGATAATCAAAAGTGATCTCCAAGAACATCTCTGATAAAATCTCCTGTCGCCACCATAGAAGATCCACCATCGTCAACAGCTTTCCTCGCCACTGCCGATATCTCTTTGACTTTCTTCCTGATTGGGTTATCTCCGTCCATCAAAGATTGGATGGCTGTGGCTATTTCATCGGCCGACACGATCTCCGGTGTGACATTATCACCGTCCGCCACGTAATCAATCCTTATCTCCACGGCTAAGCCCAGGTCCTTCACCATCTCGAATGCGTTCAGCTGTTGCTCCGCATACATCGGCCACGTGGCAACAGGCACGCCGTACCATAGACTCTCTTGTATCGAATTCCATCCGCAGTGAGACACGAACCCACCAGTTGCCTTGTGGGCCAAGATATCCACCTGTGGGGCCCAACTGCACACAATTCCGCGGCCTATTGTTCGGTCCACGAATCCTTCTGGAAGCAGCTCGTGAGGATCGCCGTCTCCTGCCATGTTCGTACGGATCGCCCAGATGAACCTGAACCCAACGAGCTCGAGCGCGTGAGCTATCTGTTTGATCTGAGGTGCACTGAACACTCCCAGGCTCCCGAAACAGAGGAATAAAACCGACGAGTCCGGTTGCCCGTCCAGCCACTTCATCATCTCTTCGTTCTGGGCCGAATCTAGACCGGTTTTAGTAGTATGGCCCATTAAATTAAGAACCGGCCCAACAGGATACGCATGAGGGTAATCTCGTCCCCGAGAAAAATGTGCAGCAGCATAGGGCTCCACTTCGGTGACCGAGTTTACTAAAATACCCCTGGCTTGGTGTAATCGCTCGCCAATCTTGACCAAGGTTTTGTAGTAGAGTTTGTCGAACACACCAGATGGCAAAACCTTGGCGGGAACACGATTGACGAACGCCAGAATCGGTAACTCTTCCTCGCCGGAGCTTTCGTCGAATTCCGACGGAATCAAACGGTGCCGTTCCGGGAGATACTGTAGAAACCCCAAGAAACCGAAATTGGAAGTCATGAAGATATACGAAGGAAGGTTTACCTCGCGGCCGATGTCGATCAAACCGACGCAGAAGAAATCAAGGATTAAGCAGCCCACATGATTTGAGTCTTCTCGTGACGATGAAGAGACCAAACCTCGGATGGTTTTTCTGACAGAGGGTATGTTTTTGTCTACGAAATCGAGGATGTCAATCTCGGAGGAAGAGTCTTGGATCTCCGGGAGGCTGATGTGTCGGATTCCAGGCTCGGAGGCAGTGAGCGACGCGAGAGAAGCGTCAGCGTGAGGAGCGTAAGGGAGTTTCATGGAGAGGATTGTAATCATGGAAATTCGACGGTCAAGATCGATCAGACGCTTACCAAACTCAATCGTCGACGAAAGGTGGCCGGTGTGCGGCAGAGGAATGAAGATTAAGCTCAGCTTTCTTCATCTTTCTACGTTTTTTTTTCTTTATGGGTTTTCTACCGAAGAAAAATGAAACACAAAGCAGAGTACTTTCTCTGTGCTATGTATGATGTGTAAGTGCAAGCGTAATGGTGTGATGAAGTAGAAATCAACAATTAAAATATGAAAAGACAAAGTAGTTGCTATGAACAACGCAATGCAATGCAATCGACACTTGGCATGTTTTATGATTTTGGTGATGACTTCTGTACATTGAAATTCATAATGACATGTCGTTTCCCATAAATCCTCGAAGTAACCAACAATTCACTAGCTTTAATCTTTTAAAATTCTCAATATTTTCCATCTGAAGGGCATCTTTATATATCCTTTGAATTATGTAGGAACAGAGTCACATGAAACAAATGAATTCATCATGATTGCTAATGACGGCAGTGAAAGGTTAATCGCAAGATTTTGGTGGAAGATCGAGATTTCCATATGAGAGGTTTAAGAGTCTTAGCTATGAAAGCTACGTTCTTCGGTCACTTGATTGTCTAAAGCTTTTCAATTGTTTTTTCTTCTTTGTTACAAAGTTGTCTCTTTTGCAGGTTTAGCTTCCAAAAAGGGAGCAACGATCAGTTTCAGATCTTCGAATGATCAAATCAGCCCATAGAGTGAGAAAGGGCGAGGAAAAAGGTGAATTTAGTTTTGAAAAACCTTTATAGGCTTGCCAATAAAGACGTGGAACTCTAACATTTAAAGAGATTCAAAGATAGAGACTGTTTTTGTAAGCGTTTCTTTATGTGACTAAGCCAAGATGCACTGAACACTCCCATGCTCCCGAAAAAGAGGAAAAATAACGACGAGTCTGGATTCCCGTCCCACGACTTCATCATCTTTTCGTATTGGGCCGAAAGCTAAACCCGGATCTGTACTGCCCGTTCAGTTGAGAACCGGCTCAATAGGATACGCACGAGGGTAATCTCGTCCTCGCGAAAAGCGTGCAGCAGCAAAGGGGTCGACCTCTGAGTAGGAAGTTACCAAAATACCCTTGGCTTCGTTTAATTATTGTGCCAAAAATAATTCACCATCCGTTAAACAACCATTATCACCGTCCATTAAAGATCGGACGGCTATGGCATCAGCTGACACGATCTCTAGCGTGATTCTAATATCCTATCACCGTCCGCCACGTAATGAAGCCATAGACTCTCCTGTATCGAATTCCACCCGCAGTGAGACACGAATCCACCCGTTGCCTTGTGGGCCAAGACATCCACTTGTGGGGCCCAACTGCACACGATTCCTCGGCCCATTGTTCGGTCGATGAAACCTTCTGGAAGTGGCTCGTGAGGATCGCCGTCTCCTACCATGTTCGTACGGATCGCCCAGATGAACCTGAACCCGACGAGCTCGAGCGCGTGAGCTATCTGTTTGATCTGAGGTGCACTGAACACTCCCATGCTCCCGAAACAGAGGAACAAAACCGACTACCCCGGTTGCCCGTCCAACCACTTCATCACCTCCTCGTACTGGGCCGAAGCTAAACCCAGATTTGTATGGCCCATTAAATTAAGAACCGGCCCAAATGGATATGCACGAGGGTAATCTCGTCCTCGAGAAAAATGTGCATCAGCATGGGGCTCCACCTCGGTGACGAATTTACGACAATACCCTTGGCTTCGTATATTCCCTCGCCAATTTTTGACCAAAGTCTCGTAGTAGAGTTTGTCGAACACACCAGGCGGCAAAACCTTGGCGGGAACACGGTTCACGAACGCCGGAATCGATAGCTCTTCCTCGCCGGAGATCTCGTCGAACCCAGACGGAATCAAACAATGCAATGCAATCGACACATTGCATTTTCTTTGATTTTGGGGATGACTTATGTACAAACAACATTGAAAATAGAGAATGCGACCTAATGACATGTCGTTTCCCACAAATCCTTGAAGTAACCAACAATTCACTTGCTTTAATCTTTTTAAATTCTCAATATTTTCCATCTGAAGAGACTCTTTATATATCCTTTGAATTATGTAGGAACAGAGTCGGATGAAACAAATGCATTCATCATGATTGCTAATGACGGGAGTGAAAGGTTATTAATCACATGATTTTGGTGGAAGATCAAGATTTCTATATGAGAGGTTTACGAGTCTTCGCTATGAAAGCTACGTTCTTTGAGCACTTTATTGTGCAGAGGAAGATAAAAGAGACCTCAGATTAGGATATAACGAAATAGAACTTTAGTGTAAGTTATGTTCTCTATAAATCGATCATTCTAACTTGGTACACAAAACATACCAAAAACATATGTCTAAAGCTTTTCAATTGATTACTGCATAATTTGTTTCTGCTACTTCCAAAAATGGAGGAACGAACAGTTTCAGAACTTCGAATGATCAAATCAACCCATAGAGTGAGAAAGAGCGAGGAAAAAGGTGATTTTAGTTTTGAAAAAACCTGTAATACGATTGCCAATAAAGACGTGGCCTCTAACATTTGAAGAAATTCAAAGATAGAGACTGTTTTTGTAGGCGTTTTTTTTTGTTGTGTACTAAGCCAAGATGTGGTCATGCTTACTCAAAAATGGAAAGGATTCAAATTCTGTTACTTCTCTTCCCGGCTAACTCTTGAAATTGTCTTTTAAAGAACATTAGAATCACTCTTAGTCGATCAGTTTGCAGAAAAAACCTGGAACAATGTTTGTCCCTTTGGAACAGAAAGATAGTTTGATTAGTTTATTATATAGAATGCAAACAAAACAGAATAAAAATGTTCTCTTAATAACCATTAAACAAGCTACATTGGAGGTCACTTTAGAGAAACGGTGCGAGTGCAAGGTAGCAAATATCTAAATGTATCGCTGGATGACGAGAGAGATGTGATATTTTAAATATTAAACTAAGTATTTTTATATCTTCATCCACAGTTTAAATTTAGATTACAAGTTGATTGATTTTAATTTGGTCCTGAAATTTTGACTAATCCCTTTACCAAAGATAGTGTAAAGCACACAATCAACTTAAATTGCATAGCTCTTTAGAAAATGCTCGCTTCGACAATGATATTCAAGATAAATTAATATCTATTTTCAAGTCTTTTAACATATACATACTATATTTGTTTTCGGATTTGTGAAATCACAATCAAATGGTGTTTTTTTTTTTTTTGAGAAAGAACAATCAAATGGTGTTTATTAATAGTAGTTAGATGATAACTTAAAAACATTGTTTATTTATTCAAATTTCCGTTACAACTTTGGCTCCTATAGAGGATAATCAAAAATGATCTCCAAGAATATCTCTGATAAAATCTTCTGTAGCCACCATAGAAGATCCAGCATCACCAACAGCTTTCCTCGCCACTTCAGAAATCTCTCTAACCTTCTTCCTGATTGGGTTATCACCATCCATCAAAGATCGGACGGCTATGGCGATTTCATCAGCTGACACGATCTCCAGCGTGATCCTATCACCGTCCGCCACGTAATCAAGCCTTATCTCCACGGCTAAGCCCAACTCCTTCACCATCTCGAACGCGTTCAGCTGCTGCTCCGCATACATCGGCCACGTGGCGACCGGTACGCCGTACCATAGACTCTCCTGTATCGAATTCCACCCGCAGTGAGACACGAACCCACCTGTTGCCTTGTGGGCCAAGATATCCACTTGTGGGGCCCAACTGCATACGATTCCACGGCCCATTGTTCGGTCGATGAAACCTTCTGGAAGCAGCTCGTGAGGATCGCCGTCTCCCGCCATGTTCGTACGGATCGCCCAGATGAACCTGAACCCGACGAGCTCGAGCGCGTGAGCTATCTGTTTGATCTGAGGTGCACTGAACACTCCCATGCTCCCGAAACAGAGGAACAAAACCGACGAGTCCGGTTGCCCGTCCAGCCACTTCATCATCTCTTCGTATTGGGCTGAAGCTAAACCCGGATTAGTACGGCCCGTTAAGTTGAGAACCGGCCCAATAGGATACGCACGAGGGTAATTTTGTCCTCGCGAAAAATGTGCAGCAGCAAAGGGCTCGACATCCGAGAAGGAATTTACCAAAATACCCTTGGCTTCCTTTAATCGCTCGCCAATTTTGACCAAAGTTGCATAAGAAAGTTCGTCGAACACACCAGGCGGCAGAACCTTGGCCGGAACACGGTTTACGAACGCCGGAATTGGCAACTCTTGGTCGCCGGAGCTCTCGTCGAACTCGGCCGGTCTTAAACGGTGCCGTTCGGGGAGATACTGTAGAAACCCCAAGAAACCGAAATTGGAAGTCATGAAGATATACGAAGGAAGGTTTACCTCGCGGCCGATGTCGATCAAACCGACGCAAAAGAAATCTAGAACCAAGCCGACGACGTGATTTGAGTCTTCTTGGGACGATGAGACCAAATGTCGGATGGATTTTCTGAGAAAGGGTATGTTTTTGTCGACGAAATCGACAATGTAAGTCTCGGAGGAAGTGTCGAGAAGCTTAATCGGAGGTGGGTCTTGGATCTCCGGGAGACTGATGAGTCGGATTCCAGGCTCGGAGGCTGTGAGCGACGCCAGAGAAGCGTCGGCGTGAGGAGCGTAAGGGAGTTTCATGGAGAGGATTGTAATCATGGAAATTCGACGGTCCATATCTATCAGACGCTTACCGAACTCGATCGTCGATAAAAGGTGGCCAGTCTCCGGCAGAGGAATGAATATTAGCTCCGCTTTCTTCATCTCTCTTCTTTTTCTTTCGATGTGATTTTCTATCGAAGTATATAAAACACACAGCAGAGTGTTTTTTTCCCTGCTATGTATGTATATTGATAAACTAGAAATAAACAAGAAAAAAAGATAGTAATTAGGTTTTGACGGTCAAAACTTTTGACTCAAGAATAAAGTAGTAGTACTAGTAGTAGATAGTCTTTTGTTTTTGGTGGACCAACAAGATTAGTCTTGTTGAGCATACAAACGTGGAACAATAGTTTAGTTAGTACTAGTTTCTATATCTCACCTACTCATACATTCAAAGATGTATATGATGTGTAATGGAATCTGATTTGATAAAGTATAAATAAACAAACAAATAAAAAACACAATTCCAGTGGAAGACAGTTCCTTAGTATAATTATTATTTTATTTTTTTTACCACGTTTGTTTGTTTTTATTTTTTTAAATTGCTATTGTTTAGTTTGCATTAATTTTCTGTATGTCTCTTAGAAATCCGGAGATGAATAGGTTTTTTACCAAAGAAATTTATCCAAACTCGTTAGCCAATAAACTTCTAGAAAACATAGTAGTATCAGTATGTAAAGACTATCGATTCGGGTGTATTCACAGATAAATCTTTGGAGAGGAAAGCCAATCATCCAGTTTTTATATCTTTAATTTTGTGTTAACTTGCATTTTCTTGGTTAAATTTACAAATATATTTTGTATTGTAGGAATTCTTAGTTATTTTTGACCTTTTTTTTTTGTTAATTTATCGTGGATAAATCACGTGGCCTTGCTTAGAAGAGATAGTATACAGCATAATCTTCTTCACCATATATTATTGTAGGGAACCTTAAAAGTTACAGATATCATATACTTATCAACTTGGAGAGTATGTCAAAATTCCCATCCATAGAATTTTCCTTCAGTCATGCGTATCGGTGGGAGCCCCTTCGTTTAACCGTGAAAACGAGAGGTTTTTTTTTTTTTTTTTTTTTTTTTCNTTTTTTTTTTTTTTTTTCCGTTGAATTCATTTTTGGTTGGGCTACTCTAGTCAAACGTAGTTTGTGATATTTTTCTGTTAGAACTTAGAAAAGAAAAGTCGTCGGCTTCATCGCTCTCGAATCCATTGTTATTCTTCAAAGTATATTCCTTTTTCTCCTTTCTCAACACCCTTTTCCATATAAACCCTCGATTTTCTTTCCTCCCGTAGAAATCTCCGCCCAACTTTACCCTTTTCCACTGCGCATCGGCGTTTTCCGGGTCTAGGGTCACCGGAAGATGGCTCTCCGGCGAGTATCCGCCACTGTTATCTTCTTCCTCTACTTACTGGTTTCATCTCAGTCTCTCGACTTCAATAGTTTTCGGAAACCCCACAAGATCGAAGGACCAATCAAGACCATAGTCGTTGTAGTTATGGAGAATCGCTCCTTCGATCACATCCTCGGTTGGCTCAAATCGACCCGACCCGAAATCGATGGATTAACGGGCAAAGAGTCAAATCCCCTCAACGTCTCCGATCCGAATTCCAAGAAGATTTTCGTCTCCGACGACGCCGTCTTCGTCGACATGGATCCGGGCCATTCTTTCCAGGCGATCCGAGAACAGATATTCGGGTCCAACGATACATCCGGCGACCCGAAAATGAACGGATTCGCACAGCAATCGGAGAGCATGGAGCCTGGAATGGCGAAGAACGTGATGAGCGGATTCAAACCCGAGGTCTTACCTGTTTACACCGAGTTAGCGAACGAGTTCGGGATATTCGATCGATGGTTCGCATCGGTACCGACTTCGACTCAGCCGAATCGGTTCTACGTCCACTCGGCTACCTCCCATGGATGCTCAAGCAACGTGAAGAAGGATCTCATCAGAGGATTTCCTCAGAAAACGATCTTCGACTCGCTCGAAGAGAACGGGCTCAGCTTTGGGATTTATTACCAGAACATCCCTGCGACTTTCTTCTTCAAATCTCTCCGTAGGATCAAGCACTTGGTGAAATTCCACAGCTACTCGCTCAAATTCAAGCTCCACGCTAAACGCGGGAAGCTTCCGAACTATTCCGTCGTGGAGCAGCGGTATTTCGACATCGATCTTTTCCCGGCCAACGACGATCACCCGTCGCACGACGTGGCGGCGGGGCAGAGGTTCGTTAAGGAAGTCTACGAGACGCTACGGAGCAGCCCACAGTGGAATGAGATGGCTCTGCTCATCACTTACGACGAACACGGTGGGTTCTACGACCACGTTCCCACGCCGGTTAAAGGTGTGCCTAACCCTGACGGAATCATCGGACCCGACCCGTTTTATTTCGGGTTTGATCGGTTGGGCGTTCGGGTCCCTACCTTCCTTATCTCTCCCTGGATCGAGAAGGGCACTGGTATGTGATTTGCTAATTTGGTATCATTATTCAACCATGACTCTTACGATTTTCAGATTCTGCTTGATGATTGAGTTTTTATTGATCTTGAGAATTGAAAGTTTCATATTCAGCTTAATTTTTGGAATGTTAATCTCATATAAACTGGTGAAAACCTCTCATGATCTCGCTTGGACTAATTTTATTTCTTAGCTCATTGGTTACTTGAAATTGCTTCACATCAGTACATGTAATATCTGATGCTTTCTTTTAAGCTTCACTGATCAGTCTTCAAGCATATGTCAAAATCTTTCTTGTGAGTGAATCTTTCTACTTAATATTCTGTCTTTGTGATTTTGATAAAACTGGGGATGGGATCGATTTCGTTGCAGTGATACATGAACCTGATGGTCCGACACCATATTCACAGTATGAGCATTCTTCTATACCCGCAACAGTGAAGAAACTCTTCAACCTTAAGTCTCACTTCCTGACTAAGAGAGATGCATGGGCTGGTACATTTGAGAAATACTTCCATATCCGAGATTCTCCTCGCCAGGATTGTCCAGGTCTGTTTCATTCTCCACCTAACTTCCCAGTCCAGTACATGATTTCGAGTTTTTGGCTCTGAATCCTTACAATAAGTAATCACGAAATAAGGGTCTTTACAATAGTGTAACTAATAGGAGTTATGATTCGTAAAGACAACTTAGGGTTTTGGCTACGCGTAGTTGCTTGAATCCATCCAGTAAATCTTTCTTCTGACCTTGATGATGTACTTACTCCTCTGTAAATTGTGGAATATATAATTCTCAGTAGTCATTTCCTTTACGGTCATGAACCAACGCAGAGAAACTAGCTGAAGTGAAAAGATCACTAAGGCCATGGGGAGCAAAAGAAGACTCTAAGCTCTCAGAATTCCAGGTGGAGTTGATCCAGCTCGCTTCCCAACTCGTTGGAGACCATCTCCTAAACTCATATCCAGACATTGGGAAGAACATGACTGTAAGTGAAGGCAACAAATACGCAGAGGATGCTGTTCAGAAGTTTCTAGAAGCAGGAAAGGCTGCACTGGAAGCAGGAGCAGACGAAAACACTATAGTCACCATGAGGCCGTCCCTGACGACAAGGACCAGTCCCAGTGAAGGGACCAACAAGTATATTTGAAACTACTATTGAAAATCTATAAATAAAGAAATGGATTATATGTAAATAGACGTGGCCTCCTCCTGTTTCCACTTTACTTAGATGCATTTATGATGGGAAAAAAGTATATACTTTGTATGTAATGGATCAAAGGATATGGTAACGTAATATAGCTTCTGGCCTCCATCTCCATAGTTGGAGTGGATGGAGACTTCTTGTAATACTAATGTATGTATCCTTATCCAAAAATATAAAAGAATCATTATATAGTTTCCATAAACATCTTAATGGTTGGATTATACGATCTACCAGCTCTTTCTTGATTGTTGTAATATCTCCTGTCAGCATATAAATAAGGAACGCCTGAACGCAATATGTTTGCAGCAGACTATGTAAAAAGTATTGATTCCATAAGCGAACCTAAACCTAAATACGAATATTCGTTTGTCAAGACTGTAAAACATGTACTATTATCAGTGAAGTGAAACTGTACAGTCATACATTGATGAGAGTAAAGACGACAAATATTATAGAAAAAAGGATATTACATTTTATGCAAAAAAACTGTAACATATATAGAATGAATAGACATAAACCTAAAATTCTTAGACTTGTATAGAAATAGACATAAACCTAAATTTCTTAAATTTTATTTTTTTGGTCAAGCCCTAAATTTCTTAAACTAAAAGATATTCACAAATAGATGATTTGTTAGGAAATCGATCGGGATTACGAACCGAGAATACAAAGATTCGTTATCTCAGTTGATTTGCCAACAGACAAACTAGAGGTGTTCCTCACGATGTAATTTTGGGCTTTTGTGTCATGAATTAATACATGAAGTTCCCGGTGATGGTAAACGTCCAATGGTTGTCAAAGCCACGTAGAAGCGCATTTGGGAACTTCAGCAACCTCTTTAGTTTCCCCGTTATCTACTTTTCCTTCACCTCCCTTGTATTTATATACCATTTATATTATCGGCAAGAACGTTTCATAATTTAATCAAGAGGGAATATCTTTTTCAAAATTGCTAAGAGACTCAATCATAAAATGATACATGGAAACAACAAAGGCGTTATTGTAACTTCCCAACTACTTTTGGAAGCGGCACAAGAAAATGTTGGAGATAACAGGAGAAACCTTTGTATCTGAAATGTTGTAATTTAGTGTCTCTCTTACACACTAGAATTGAATGAAGGCACTCAGATATATCATTTATTTTAGTTGAATTATTACGACATCCACATGATGGATGTATCGTTCTTCAATTTTTTGCGCAAGATTTTCCGTTTAGTTTTTTTTTTTTTTATCTAGTTTAATATTAGAAACTGGTTCTTAATTATTTAAAGAAATGTTGTGAAATAGAAGAAAATCAAAAAAACTTACGGAAAGAAACCAAGCAAAAAGAAGGAAGAACAATATTAGGAAAAGGGAATGAATACTGTGACACAAACATGAAAACAGATCAACTTGATAAAAGACCAAACATGAAAGTAGTATGTGGCTTTGTTATTTAAATTAACTAGAGTCTAAAGTAGATGCATCTTTGGGTATTTCTTGGGCTTTTAGTCCAGGACTGGTTCTGGTCTTGTAAATTTGTAATCCTAGCATTATCATGTAGAGAATGTAAAGCTTACAGTATGTAAGTGTTTAGGACTTCATAACTAGAAACTTCGTAACATAGGTTTTTTTAGAGGTGAGTTCTCATCATCACAGGGGTTCTTAATACAGCCCTATGCATCCATTCCCCTGTTGTCAAATTTATTTAAATTTTAAAATTGTATGCACTTATAAAAACAACACACTTTTTTTTAAAAAAAACGCCATTTACAAAAAAAAAATCCGTTATTAAATCATAATTCTCTATATTTTTTTTTATTCCTCTAAGCAAACTAAATTAGTTTAGTCAGTAATATTTTATTTTTCTAATTTCGCAAATAATATATAGTGGATATATATATTCTCTTCTAAGATATATATATGCCCTTGTAGTATGGTAAGATATATTCCCTTGTAGAGTTAAAATAGAAACAAACTGATGCTTTAAAAAAAAAAAAAAAAAGTTAACCTCCGCATCGACCGGAACACTGTATATCCGATAAAAAGCAGAGAAAAATTCTGAGGCCATCGAAAGAAAAAAGAAAAGGAAAGTAGAAAAAAAAAAAGTTTTGCAGAGGAAGAAAAGAAAAAGAAGAGAAAAAATGGGTCTTCGTCTCCGTCTTCGTCTCCCTCACAAAAGCTCTCCTCGTACACCTTCCTATCTCCTTCTATGCGTTCTTGCTCTTTCCTTCTTCTCCTTCACCGCTCTTCTTCTCTACAAGGTCTCTTTCCTCTTCTTCTCCACCAGACATCTCTATTTCCGTTCAGCAATTTGATGTTGAAATAACGCATATGCTTTCGTATTACGTTTATAAATCTGACAGATAGATAGAATTTTTGCTATTTTCTGTTCTGGGAATATTTGTTCAGTGAGGAATTTCTCTGAAAGCTGACAGACTCTAAATTTGATACTCGAAATTATGGTTTTGCTTTTTCTATTTTTTTTTGTTTTCTCCGTGATTGATGGATCTCATTGAAAGATTTCGAGCTGAATTGGCATTTAATGCTCTGCAATCTTCAAACACGTGACTACTTCCCGTGGTTTTAAGAATTTTTGTCTCACTGGGTAATTTCGTCGAACAGGTTGACGACTTTGTAGCTCAGACAAAAACTCTAGCGGGACATAACTTGGAACCAACGCCGTGGCACATCTTCCCACGCAAATCTTTCAGCGAAGCTACGAAACGTTCTCAGGCTTACCGAATCCTCCAATGCTCCTACTTCTCATGTCCCTACAACTCCGTCGTCGAACCAAAGAATCTCCTGTCGGATTCCGGGTCGGGTCGTCGAACCCAGCAACCACAGTGCCCAGATGTTTTCAGGTTTGTTGAACGAACCAATGTCATCGATTACTTTGAAATGGCTCAGAAAGAATCAAACTTTCTTTATTGGGGTAAACCATTGATATCATGGATTTGGTGAAAAGCCAGGTGGATTCACCGGGACTTAGAGCCATGGGCAAAGACAGGGGTGACTAAAGAGCACGTGAAGAGGGCGAAAGCAAATGCTGCGTTTCGAGTAGTGATACTATCGGGGAAGCTATATGTAGATCTCTATTACGCGTGTGTGCAGAGCAGAATGATGTTCACAATTTGGGGGATCCTGCAACTGCTCAACAAGTATCCAGGGATGGTTCCTGATGTCGACATGATGTTTGATTGTATGGACAAACCCATCATCAACCGGACCGAGCACCAGTCGTTCCCTGTTCCGCTTTTCCGATATTGCACCAATGAAGCTCATTTGGACATTCCGTTTCCGGATTGGTCATTCTGGGGCTGGTACATATATCTCTTTCCGATCGACCCATAAGTTGTTACTCAGCTCTTGCCTGAATCTGTGTATTGTGATGAAGGTCGGAGACAAATCTAAGGCCGTGGGAAGAAGAGTTTGGGGATATAAAGCAAGGGTCTAGGAGAAGTAGCTGGGACAACAAGCAACCTAGAGCTTACTGGAAAGGCAACCCTGATGTTGTCTCGCCTATAAGAATGGAGCTGATGAAATGCAATCATTCAAGGTTATGGGGAGCTCAGATTATGCGCCAGGTTCGTATTACTTACATGCCTTTTCAGTGAATCGTAAATAGATAGTTTAACCTAGTGGGAGTGATGGTGGTTTGTGTTTTAAATACAGAACTGGGAAGAAGAAGCAAAAGGTGGGTTTGAACAATCCAAGCTCTCGAACCAATGCAATCACCGGTAAGTCCTAAGAGAAACCCAAGTTATATCATATATGAGTGGAGGATACGAGAAGGATCTAATTTGGTTGGGATTCCTTGTATCATAAGGTACAAAATATACGCAGAGGGCTACGCGTGGTCAGTATCTCTAAAGTATATCTTATCATGTGGTTCCATGACACTCATAATCTCACCTGAATATGAAGATTTCTTCAGCAGAGGCCTCCTTCCCAAGGAAAACTACTGGCCTGTCTCTCCCACTGATCTATGTCGGTCCATCAAATACGCTGTGGATTGGGGCAATGCCAACCCCTCTGATGTATATATTCCACATTTCTCATCAAATTATCGATATATCAGATATCATTTATGTTCCTAAGCCTTTTCCTTTTTTTGATAGGCTGAAACAATAGGAAAAAGAGGACAAGGTTACATGGAAAGCATTAGCATGAACCGGGTTTATGACTACATGTTTCATCTCATCACTGAGTACTCAAAGATTCAGAAGTTCAAACCAGAGAAGCCGTCTTCAGCTAAAGAAGTCTGTGCAGGATCATTGCTTTGCTTCGCAGAGCAAAAAGAGCGGGATCTACTCGAAAGATCCAGAGTTGTACCTTCTCTGGATCGACCATGTAAACTTCCAGATGCAGATAGGAATAGGCTTGAGAGGTTGATCCAACAGAAGAAGAAAACAATCGAAAATGTTAGATACATGGAGATGACGAGAACAGAGAGGAGTTCCAGATAAATTGTCTTTTCTGGAATATAAGTTTTGGTTTTAGCCTTCTTCTTTTTTTCGGGCATATGTGTGTTCATCAGCTGTAGCACGAGATATACTTGATTACGACTTGATTTATAAAATAAAGAAACCATAATCTGACAGATACACGGGTGGTGTTGGTATGAGACACAATAATAAATAATCAGTCTGGCTCAGATCTTCAAAAGTAACAAACTAGAGCCGTATGATACAATTCCTAATCCCTTGGTATTGGAGAAACGTAAGTGACATCGGAACAACGTGAAAACTGAAGAGCAGCTATTGAGATTAAGTCAATCACGTATCCTCAACAACTTGGTAACATCGGATTATTCCATATATCGATCAAAACCCCAGAAATTAAAACTAACCCGCACTAGTCAGGCCGAAGATTTAGAAGGCAGGAGAGAATGGATTCAACCAGTTGAGTTCTCATACACATCATCATCGTCATTCACTTCATACTCGAAATCTTGGTCTCTGTTCTCCATGGTTTTACCAAATGTAAATGCCTTTGTACCCATTGTTGTGAAAGGCATCAGCCCAAATGCACGGGCCGTTTTGATCTCTCTAGCAATCTTCCTTTGTGCCTTGGCGCTGATGCCAGTCTGTGAAAGAGATAAATAAGAAAGGATTTCATCATGTGGAATAGGAAAGCGTTATCACCTATCGTAGAAACCAAGTTAGATTAAAGCAAGAACATCCAATATGACCTGCTTCCTCTGAATGATGATCCCAGCTTCGGTGATGAACTGTGCAAGGAACCTAACATTCTGTCCAACAAAACATATTTCATAGGTGAAAACAAACAGATGTAAACTCAATCAACGATAGAAACTATCTCTTATTTACCGGACCAACAAAGTACAGATTTTCACACAAAAAAAACCATAAAACACATGCTGCACTGCTTCTGAAACATATGGAACCCAATTAAACTCACCCTGAAATCAGCTTTCTTCAGAACTTCCTCGGTAGTTAACTCAGGCTTGTTATTCTGTCTAGGTTTTTGCGTCTGCTTTTTATAATTCAAATCCTGCATGAAACAAAACAAAAATACGTTTAATATCTGTCTGCTCAAAAAGCAAACAAGAAAAGATTAAGGAGAAATATGGACTCGTACCATCCTGTAAACTCAAGCTAGAATAGAACACATTATACATGACTACACATTCGAATTAAATGAATCCAAATCATTGAGTGACAATACTCCAACTCGACTGTTAATTTATAGTACAAATGCAATCCTAGACAAAATCAAATTGCAATAAATTGATTCAATAACACTTTTGAATCAAATACTTAACACAGTGAATAGAAGAATTGTAAGAAACCATACCCTAGGGAAGTGATTAACGCCCCAACTGTTGACATCGGGCCTGAACGAGTAACCATCCTTCACGCCTTCGTCTTCGTCGATGTTGTAAAGCAGTGCAGCTTCCTTCAATTTCGCATCGACGCCATCGGATGAAGGGTCGAAGCTCTCGTCCCTGTTCATGGAACCGCCAGAGGGGAATCTCGACCCGTACCCGTATGATCTATTGAAGCCTGTAAAATCGCGCTTATCTTTCTCCGCCTTACCAAGATGCTGGTAGAAACCATTGCTTTTGTCATCGTTGCCAGTATTTCCGCCAAACATCCAATCGTCCGACGACTCAAAAGAACTTCGAGTCAGGCTTGGATCTGCTCAGTTCGATTCGATTCGGTGGTCAGCCTAACACAATCTTAAGAATATGGACGAAAAATGGTAGAAATGTAGGATGGTTACCTTCTTTAGCGCTGATCGAGAGGCCTCTAGACACGAAGGGACGACATGGTCGAAGGGAAGCTACGTCGGTAATGGAACGAATCGCGAAACGAGCGATTCTCATCCTCTTCCAACTTAGGGTTTTTCGAATTTTCAGTCGTCCGATCTGAGGTTTTGGCAAAGAAGGAGGGTCGCCTGAAAAAACACGAAGATGACGGAACACGGAAGAGAGAGATCACATTTCAATAAAATGAATAATGGGCTGATAAGGCCTCTCTTTTTGTTTATGTTTTATTTATTATTCATTCCAGGCCCATCGCTTGTTTTTTTTTTTCTTTTGGGAAGGGTGCGATGAAAAAGACGAACAACTTTTCAAATTTGCTAGAATTTCTACAAAACCATCAATAGACAATCAAATTCAATATTGTATACTTATTTGCTAGAATTATTGATTACACCGTTTGGAACTCTTGAAGTTCATTTGGCCTTCACCGGTCGTAACATACAATCAAATTAATAATAACCTTCTAAAAAATCCTTATCATCACTAAAAACCGTGCGAAGGAGAAAGATTTTTTTAATTTTTATTGGATGTGTCAATGTTTACAGATCTCCGGGCTATGATTGATTTCCTGTGGTTTTGGAAAACCCAGCCGAGGCCCGCCGCTCTCGAGTCACAGCGCCAAGCTGCATCTGTCTTGCCGCCGATTATCATTGGTATGTCATATATGTTAATGAACAATAATATTTTCAAGGGGCGAATATATAAGAAGCATATTGGTTGAAGAAATAAATACCAGTATGGGAAACGAAGGAGAATTTATACGATTAAAAGTGAACCAGAAAAGAAGACGTACAGTCTTGCTAGTTCTTCTCGTTAAATTAAAACTGAGGTGTAATATTA
>OVAY01001039.1:0-37333 GCA_900406395.1 Kernera saxatilis
TGAGGAATCAGAGGAAGAGCATGGCGAATTTGAAGAAGATTCTGAATCAATTGCGTCCGACTATTCATCAGATGAATAATATTTGTATGTTTTAAAAAATATCTTGTAATTGAATTTTATGTATGTGTATTTTATTATTTATTTATGCATCTATTGAACTTTNCAATTGTTTATTCTACTGTAGGGAAGATATTCTAGTATTTGTCTGTTTTAAATTTCTGAAAAAATAATATCCGTCGACAAAAAGTCGGAAATTTTTGACGGTTTTCCGACCACACTTTTATATCCCACGTTTATATAACACTTAGCCACAATGAATAACATGTGGTCCACATGTTTATATTCATCCGTCGGAAATTTCCGACGGTTTTCCGACGGTATAGGGTTTTGAATGCGAAAAATGCAAAAATTTCAAATTGTTTGACTTTCAAACCGACGGATTTTCGACTACTGCCTATTTCCGACGCAACGGTTCCGACGGATGAAAATCCTTCGAAAAACCGTTGGAAATGTCTGTTTCCGACGGATTTTCTCGTCGGAATTCGTCTTTTTTCTTGTAGTGAAAAATATATACATATACCTATGTATCTATATATTTTTGTTACTGTTAGAACCGCACCGCACGTCTTCCGCAGTTGTTCCGCTCGTCACCATTCAGAGCCTAAGAGTACTATTTATACTCAATTATCATATAATTTGTATCTCTTAGAAAATATTTGGTGTTCTATTTAATATCTTCTTAAAAGTTTTTTTTTGTTGGAGTGTTTATTTTTACATTTAATATCATCTTAATATCATATTTCTAAATAGATGTTTTCTAATGAAAAAAAATATATAAATAGTGTGAATTAATTGAATTATTAAATTTTTTTTTAATATTTTTTATTTTTAATTGATGATGTGGATGCTTTAGATTAGATGGAGAGAGAACTCTCCTATTATATATGTGATTATGTAGATCAAATAACATATCGATGCAAATATCTCAACCCTCAATGTAGTTTTTTTTTTTGAAGGATTTGTTGGATATTTACATTTTCATTGCCTAGTTTTAAGTAGAAAAAATTTCCTAAAAACAAAAGAAAAAGGAAATTGTGTTTTTTCTCCAAAAAAAAAATTGTATTTTAAAAAAGCAAAATTAATAATATCGAAAAAGTAAAGTACTAGAAAAATAGAATCGACAAATTAAAAAAAATGATCTTTTTTTTTGACATAGAAATTATCTTCTTATTATCTACATAGTTTTAAAATTAATAATAATTTTTTTTTTTAAAACATAGAGCATATGACCTATATATATGTAAATTATTTATACGAAAAAACATAGAGCAACACAGTCTGAACAAAATAGGGTTTTGACCAAAGATGGAGCAACAAGAAAAGCAAAAACCACGATCGAAATCAACATCGTCCTTTCCTCTCGATCTAATCCTAGAGATACTCTTAAGGCTTCCTTGGAAATCTGTTGGGAGGCTTCGTTGCGTTTCGAAGCTTTGGTCATCAATCACCACCGAGCCAAGTTTCACCAACTCGTTTTCCTCAACACGACCGAGTCTTCTACTCTGCTTCAAAGACGAAAACAAGTTGTTCGTTTTCTCTATTCCTCAACATCATCAGAACTCGAACAAGCGTTACTCTTCTTCTCTGTCTATTGATCGCTTCTCCTCTACGGAATCTGTCCGCGGCTTGATCTGCTTTCAAGAATCATCAAAACCCTTAGTCTGGAACCCTAGCACGACACAGTTCTTAGCCTTACCCGAACCGGAGACGAGCTGGAACTGTATAACATTCTTTCTAGGATACGATCCGGTAGAAGGTAAACACAAAGTAGTGTGCATGCCTCCTGGTATAACCAGCAACGAGTGTCGGGTTTTCACGTTAGGATCAGCTCAAGAATCATGGAGAAGGATCCAAACGAACCATGGTCATCGTTCTTGCCATGGTAGGCACGGGCGGTGCATCAACGGTGTTCTATATTATCCAGCTTACATCAACGCTCATTATGGTTGGGTCATAATGAGCTAGCTTTGATGTAAGATCTGAGAAATTCAACAAGCTAAGAGCTACCATCGGCTATAGATACGGATGTGCTGCTAACTTATGACGGGAGGTTAGCTTTAGTTGGTAAAAATATCAAGAATAATACCATTATTACGTTGTGGATTTTGGAAGATGCAGAGGAACACAAGTGGTCCACTAAAGACTTTCTTGCACCTTTTCTTCACTATGATCCGACGTCGAGAATCACTGCTAGACTATGTGGTATCACTCATGATGGTGAGTTTATTTATGCACCATTAGGGTTTTATAAATCAATATGTATCTTTTTTTATGATCCGGTGAAAAACAGCTTCAGAAAAGTCGAATCTAGCGTATACGACGATGGTGTTGGAAAAGGACGTATATATAAGCTTTATACTTTCCCCAATCACATTGAGAGTCTCATATCTTTGTAGCAATTTTCTTGATTTTTTGTTTTCCTTTGGAATTAATGACACTTAAAATTTATGCAGCTTTCTAATTTTTTTGTCTTTTAGTTTTCTCGTATTATATAAAACTTGTTAATTATAAAATTATTGTGCATCAAAGAGATCTGGTTTTTATGATTGGTGCAACAAGAAGATACTGGTTTACCTTGGTTTAGATGAATAGTCCGGTTTAGACTAGATATGAGAAATTTACCAGCTCTCTCCAATTCCGACTCATCATCAAGACTCCCCCATGTTTTGGGTGCTTTGCATTTGTATATTTGCAATTAGTTTCTTCAAACTAGATCCAACACATGATCTTAGACACTTCTTTTGGTGCAAGTTAGACAACTTCAACTTTAAAACATATCGTATGAATTGTTTGGGATAAAAAGTAGAATCCCAAGTAATCATCTCTCTGTATTTCCTCCTCTACCTTTCTGCAAGGCTGCAACTATATCCATATTACAGTTGGTGAAAAAGTAGATGATCATATGTGCATATTGAATCTCAATCTCCATCCGCCTGCGCGTTCATGGATGCGATGCTCCTTCACCACCGTCTTATTAATGAAGTAAGCAACTGCAACAACATATATGAATTCACACATTCTTGTAAATATTGAACATATGTAAGAAGAATGAATTGAAAAAGGCAAACTCCATTATCTGGTTTTGCCTTTACTATGTCTAATCACAACATACAAACACCTAAAAAGCAAAATCACAGGATGATGTTAAATTTTTAGAGTTAAGAGAATCCGTTTCCATTACCTCAAATAGCTCGAAAGCGCTGCCCTTTCGATACGTATCATCTTTCTTCTTGGACTGCGAAGGAAGCACACTGAATAACAGTGCTCTCCACCCGATAAGTAAAACAGCAGTACTTCCCATTGTCACCAAGATAAAGCTATAAGACGGGATGTGACCCGATGAGGTTGACCTAATGATCATTCCAAGCTGAAAGGAGAAAGGAAGATAAGCTCCAACAGTATAGTAGACACATGAACAGATAACAAAGACTCTAACATCCTAAAGCTACATGTCAATTTGACATAAACCAAATCTACTTCAGAAAAACTATACACAACAATGGACCAAGAGCAAAGGTGACTGATTATAGAGAACATAAACATAACAAGCCTCTTGCTTTAACCAAACATAGACACATATAAGCCAAAAAAGATCACTAGATTGCTAGTTTCCACTTTGGTAAATGCAGCATTACCGGAACACCGAGAGCCCAAGATTTCGCGGCTGCGACCACGGCTTTCGACTGACCCTTCATTCCTCGCCCTTCCTCCGCATATCCCCCCAAGAAATAAGCACTCAGAAACCATCCTACCAACACAATTTCCCCATTCCATTTTCAAACAAAGCTTCTGAAACAAACCTCAACGCAAAACTCATAAGAGAATCAGAGGAGAAAGGAATCATACCGGCAATAAAAGGGTCAGCTGTGTGCAGAGTATCGAAGCTAAACACAGGGAATCCATGGCTGAATCTCCCAATTGCAGAGAAGAGAAGCAAAGCCAAAACATCCCCACCAGCAAGTAACGCAACACGGCTGAAGAAAACCACACAAAACACAAATAAAAATCAAAACTTGAAATTGACAAAACAAACAACACAAGAGCAAAATCCCTTACCCCCATTTCGTGATGGAAGCATTTGAATTGGGTTTATCGAATTGGATAACGCCTTCGAGAGGAACGTTCTCTTGACCCACGAAAACTGTTTCGTCTCCTGTAGATGGGATTCGAGGAGGTGATGACGATTTGACGCTTCCGTTTGAGTCAGAGTTAGAGAGAGTGAGGACGACGCGTCGCTGCCGACGACGGCGGAGAGTGTTTGCGGCGGGAACGAGGCCGAGCCATGGATCGGAAAAAGGAATACGAGGGTTGGGTTTGGTGATGAATCTGACGGCAGAGACAGGTCCGGTGGGAGTGCGAAGAGACAGCATTGTCGTTCTTATGAAGCTAATCGTCCGCCACTCATCTGTATACTCTGTCTCATCTAGTCATCATCTCTAAGTTTTTATTTATTTCTTTCTTTTTTTTTAAGGATATTCAAATTGTTGACAAAAAGGGATTATTCAACTTAAATAAATTTATAGGATCTGATTAGTAACCTAAAACGATACGAATTTTTTAGCGGGAGTGGTAAGCGGTTACAAAATAATGCAAAACTGTAAGAATGAGCTGTAAGAGAAAGCATAAAAAAAAACTGAGAATAAAATTTTTGATATCACTTTTAACGTTTGTGATTGGTAACTGAAAATACGGTATACCCCGTACCGCAGCAGAGAACAAGTAGTAACGAGGATAGAGATGACAAGAGGAGAACAAGTCGTAACGAGGCATAAAAAATCAGAATCAAGTAGAGAATATGAAACAAGTAGTGCCACACAATGAATCAAATCCCGTAATCTAGTTTCTTCCACTCCTAGATTCTGACAAACCAAAAATAAATTAGAAGCAAAATCTGACATAACAGCCATTAGTGAGCAAAATCACCGGTTCCATTAATTCCAAAAAACTCATAAATGAATATGAAATAAGTAGTGCCACACAATGTATGATTCAAATCCCGTAATCTAGTTCTCATACCCCCAGATTGTGACAAACCAAAGACAAATTAGAAGCAAATGAAGCAAAACCCTAAATTTGAACACTACGAATCTAAGAGAGTAAATTGAACACGTTAAGTACGACTTAAGATTCAGATCCGGAGGCATAGATATCTGAAATCTCGAAACCAAAACCAGAAATTGAATTTCCCAATACCATAAATTCAAAATCGAAAGTATAAATCTAACCTTCAATTGAATCTCAAACTCTTTTGCAAATCTGATCTAGAATCTGATATTTGAAAGCTCGTTCTAGGGTTTCGGAGGAGGAGCACGATGATGAAACTGTTGCTTTTTGGGTATTTGAGATTTCTAACATTTTAAGGATAGTTTAGTCTTTTTTATTAATGAATGGCAGTTTTGAAAATAATCAGCGTCTAATGGCACTTTTGAAAATGATCCACCACTTTGTGGCATTTTCGAGATTGTCCCTTTAATAAATATAAATTTCTCAAAAACCAGAAATTTAAAATCGAAAGTATAAATTTAACCTTCAATTGAATCTCAAGCTTTTTTGCGAACATGATCTAGAATCTGATATATCTGAAATCTCGTTCTAGGATTTAGGAAAAGGAGCGCGACGATGAAACTGTTGCTTTTTGGGTATTTGAGATTTCTAACATTAGAGTAGTTTAGTTTTTTTTTTTATTAATGAATAGCAATTTTGAAAATGATCAGCATTTAATTGGCACTTTTGAAAATGATCCACCACTTTGTGGCATTTTCGAGATTGTCCTTTTAATAAATAGGTTTCTGTTCGTTATATACTGCTTCTTTTATACATCCATCTCCAACCTAACCCAAATAGACTAGGGAAAAATGAAAGATGAATAAGTCCATTTATTTAGTTTGGCGTTTTTTGTACCTGCTTTTCTTAACTCTAGCTGCTTTAATTATTGTGCTACACTTTGCCAAAGCCGGATTTGAGTTTTAAAATACCACAAGATAAAGAAAAAATATGGACTGTTTTTGCATATTATCATAAAAGTAGACCATTTTGAAAGTTTTCTTAACAAAATAAAGGCCACAAAGTTATGTTTGATCTGTTTGTACTCAAAGCCGACCCTAACTTTGATATGGTATTGGATCATAATTTTGATTATATTTCTTATGAGGTACCAAAGTTTTGCGGTGAAATAAAGTTCGGACAGAAAGTCAGTAAGGATAACAATTTCCTATTTGCCTATAGCATCTAGGTTTCATTGTTCAACCCATAATAACCTGAACAACCATCAAACATATGCTCTACTTTAACCAAAAACCATTCACGTGAACGTGATGCATCTTATACCACCGAGGTGTGAATCTACAATTGTAAGGAACGTTCATAAATATATTTTTCAAATCAAATATGACAAAAACCTGGAAATGATGTCATTGTAACACCTAGTAGCTCTCTTATTCTCTAAAACCTTAATCTCCACAAGAGAGATTCCTTGGTATCAGTTCATAAGCTCCGTTTACAGATCTACAATGAATTAACAAAATTTTGGATTCGAATAAAACTCAGATTGAAGTTGGCGAGGCCAACAATCCCTCTTTTGTATACAGCATCTAGGTTCCCCTGATAACTTGAACAAACCTTTTTAGGCATATTGGTTCTTGATATTTAGAATACGCATTATGACTTATGCAATCTAGAATATTAATTAGTTTTACGTAATATAGAATTCGTCTTCGGCCTTATGAAATCTAGAATATAAGTCTTACAAAATCTAGAATTCGTATTCTGCATTATCTAATCTAGAATTCGTCTTCTCCTTTATTAATCTAAAATTTCTCTTCTACCTTTTGTAGTCTAGCATATACGTGATTCATGATTCGTCTTATGTAATTGAAAGATCTAACTTAATGAAATCTTAAATGTCACAGATGAACATGTCCCAAATCTACATAATTTGAGAAATTCGCATGTGATAGTTGATGATTTAATGTGCCGATTTCAAATAGTTGAGAAATTAAACGAGCATTTTTTCGATAACAGATAAATAGATTAACATTTCGCCGTTTCGATGTCACTGGTTTACTTTTTAGTCCTGATTTTGCGAAGTCAACCATACTTTGAGAAATTTTTCTGCGCAAGCGATAGTTGAAGAATAAAAAAACCCAATGCAAATATGTGAGGAATTAAATGAGCATTTCCCGAATACGTTATACATTAATATAAAGTTTAGTTTACCAAAAATAGTTTAAAAAAAAGGTCTAGTTTAACAAGACTAGAGATAAAGCCCTTTTTAGCTAATTCTCCTATTACCCTATTAGACATCTTCATTTCAGATAAATAGTTGAGTAATCGGATAACCGTATCAAAAATTATTACTGTGAAGTAAATCTTTAAGAAAATGGATAGGGTAATGCGGAAAATAAATATAATTTTTGGATATTTTGAAATTGTCATTTAAACATGTAACGATAAGATCAGTGCCGGTTCTGATTGTGTGTCATAGGTGCTTTTGCACCGAGTCAAGGGCCCAAATTAAAAAAATTTTATACTGAGTCGAAGGCTCAAAAATTAATATTAAAAAATTTATACTTAGTCAATGGCTCAAAAATTTCTAATATTGCACCGGGTCTCTCCAATAATTGAGCCGGATGCTATATTATAAATAAATAATTTTGAGTGAATAAATAATCAATACTGCATCTATAGTTTTTCACATATTTTGGATGTTGACAGAGAATATAACACTAATAGTTTTTAATGTAATACTTAAAATTTTAGATAAGTACCTACGAAACTTCAACTTAAAATATAAACAGAAATTTAATATATTATCTTAATTATGTATGCACAAATTAATATAATTCACTATATATTTATATAGGAATTTCTAATTATTTTATTGTTTTATAAAATTTTGTAATTTTTACACTGGTCTACTTCAGAATTCCTAAAATTGACTATTTGATTTTATTTATTAATTTAAAGATATTTTACTATAGTTGTGTATATTTTTTAATTATAAGTTTGATTAACTTTTGTTTCTTAATTGGTATTACCTTATCTGAAAATTCGGTAATTCAGATAAAGAGTAGGGTCGTATCATAAATGCACAAAACGACTATTATCCTAGAGAGATCCCTTTCACTTTCACGCTTCTCTCTTCCGATCTCTGACTCTGAGCTCCGGGAATGAAGAAATGGTTTCTGATCGCAGCGACGGTGGCGATAATCGCCGTAATTATACGGCTAGGCACCGGATGGAACAAGGAAGCGGCGTTGGAAGCTTTGAAAGAATGGTCGAATCGGCTCGGGATTTGGGCGATTCCGACGTATGTAGCGATTCACACCGTAACCCTAGCTTTATGCCTCCCTCACGCCGTCTTCTTTGAAGCTGGTGCTTCTATCCTCTTTGGATTCCTCCCTGCTCTTCTCTGTGTTTTCTCTGCTAAAGTTCTCGCCGCTTCCTTCTCCTTCTGGATCGGCAGGTCTGTGAATCTCGAGCTTTTTTTGTTTTATCCGTTTCTGTGTTTGTGATTCAAATTGTTTGTGTTGAGGATGTACAAAATTGGTTTATTGGTTCCTTGATTGTGTTTTGGATTCAGATTCTTCTCTGTTTAATCATCAAAACATCTGAATCGTTCATTGCTAACTCTGCCTTAGTTTATGTTATCGTTCTCGTGTGAAGTTTAAGCTTTTACTTGAAGATATAGAGTAAACTCTTACCTTGGTTTGGGTTTATCTGTAATGCACCATTTCTGAAACCTTATTCAGAACTTTGCTAAAGTTTTGTAAGCTAGATACTTTCATTGAAAGCTTATACGCTTATAAGCTCGACACTTTCATTGTAATGCACCATTGAAAGCTAGAAAGTTTTGTACGTATAAGCTTGCTCGACTGTAAGCTCAATACGAAAATGATTTCATTGTTAGTTATTAGAGAATATGTTTGTCTTCAGAGTATATAATGGTGTGTGGATGATATGCTTGTCTTCAGCTTCTAATAATGGTGTGTAGATATGATGCTTGTTATCTTGTGAATGTGATGGAGAAGTATGAAACAACCGTTAGAGTCATGCCATGATTCTATTTCTCAAACATATGCTGGGAAATAATTCGAATGGGATGTTGATTTTACCGTGCAATGTTGATATGCAGTTTACTGAGTTATCTCTTGGGA
Source organism: Kernera saxatilis (assembly GCA_900406395.1). Taxonomy (NCBI): domain Eukaryota; kingdom Viridiplantae; phylum Streptophyta; class Magnoliopsida; order Brassicales; family Brassicaceae; genus Kernera; species Kernera saxatilis. Next base: position 9,216 of record OVAY01001039.1, read on the forward strand.
GCACTTGACCATTCTCTCATACATACGTGTTTATGTTTTTCTTAGGTTTGTTTTTAAGAGTTCAAGCACAGCAACAGCGTGGGCACATAGAAACAAATACTTCAATATTCTCTCAAGAGGAGTCGAGCGCGATGGTTGGAAGTTTGTGCTTCTTGCAAGATTCTCGCCCATCCCTTCCTATGTCATCAACTACGCTTTAGCAGCCACGCAAGTCCGGTTTGTAGCTGATTTTCTCTTCCCCACAGTTATTGGCTGCCTCCCGATGATCTTACAGAACGCATCAGTCGGTAGCCTTGCTGGTATGGCTGTGGCTTCCGTAGCCGGAAAACCAAAAACTCAGGTCTGGGGTTACGTCTTCCCAGTACTTGGAGTACTGTCAAGTGTTCTAATTTCAATGAGGGTCAAAAAGTACTCGGCTGGAATTACAGAAGCACCATCAGAAACCTCTTCCTGTACACCGTCTGCTAACAACTCTAGTTTAACTTCATCTGAAACCGCGAATCCCGCTTATGGAACCGATGGATCCAAGAAAAGTGAGTGATTATACAAAATATGATGATGGGTTTGATCGGGCAATACACTTTTTTGGTTTGCAGTGATCAGATTCGGAATATCATGGCTTATTTTGGCCAAGTAAGCAGTATCTTGAAAGAAACAGAGTTTTAGTTTTTCTACTTCTTGTTTAGAAGCTTCAAACAAAACGCTACACTTTCTTGAGTTGAAGTTTAGAGTTGGTTATACATGGAAACAAAGCATAAAACCCCTTGAAATTTGTTAAGTTTGCATAATAACTCTTGATCTCCAGAACAAGCGTATAAATTCTTCACATTTTATAAACATAACTCAATATTTGGTAGCATTGAACCAAGATGTATCATTGCATTGCTCTGGTCTTTCTTTCGTGACCAAAACACTCAAATGCAGAGTGGAAACAACATGCTTAATACCACAAAGCAAAGACCCTTGTTTCTGTTCTACTTTATAAATAATATATGAAGAAAAAGTTTTGTTTGGTAAGAGTTGTTTCTCAATGTAGCAGTTCACTCACCATTGTCAATGTTCAACTCTCATAGAACACTAGACAACGCTTCGTGCCCAGTGTGGAAGCTTTGGTTGAAAGCCTTACCTAATATTTTGGTACAATGAGATCATAAGTGAGTGAAGGCACATGTATTCATTCTTGGAGTTGGTACAAGACTTCAAAAAAAGACAAAGAGGAGGTTTAAGGACAAGTTGACCATGTCTCTCTTTACGTAAGATTCTGAATTAGGATTTGGTAACTGGGAGCAGTTAGCTTAATTTGCTGAATCTCTTCAAGTATAAAGGCCCATGAGCATCCTCACCACTTTCTAAACAACTCTTCAAGTTAACAGTAATGGCTATCTTAAAGCTTATTCCTGGTCTTGTGTTCATAGCTTTGTTTTCTTTTGATGTTGGTGTTGCTCATCCAGGTCTCGGGTTCGGATGGGGAAGTAATGGCCCCAATATTGGAAGATCTTTTTCCTCAGGTCTTTACCCACAATTCTACCAGTTCTCTTGCCCACAAGCTGATGAGATTGTCATGACGGTGCTCGAAAAAACCATAGCTAGAAACCCAAGAATGGCTGCATCTTTACTCAGGCTTCACTTCCACGACTGCTTCGTCCAGGTTTCTGCAACTAACCTATTTTGTTTCTCCTTTATCAATGTCTGATACGCTTTTAACACGTAACAATCTTGTCTATACAGGGCTGTGATGCATCAATCTTGTTGGATGATAGTGCTAGCATAAGAAGTGAAAAAAATGCAGTACCAAACAAGAACTCCATCAAAGGGTTTGAGGTAATCGATGAGATCAAAGCCAGACTAGAGCAAGTTTGCCCTCAAATTGTCTCTTGCGCCGACATTCTAGCTCTTGCTGCTCGTGGCTCAACTATCCTGGTAAATAAAAGATTACTCGAAAGACCTTTAAGAGAAAAGTATTGGTTACAAGTTACATAAATAGCTCAGATTTTTCTGAATTTGTGGTTCAATACAGAGTGGTGGACCATCATGGGAGCTTCCACTAGGGAGGAGAGACTCAAGGACCGCGAGCCTTAATGGAGCAAACACAAACATTCCTGCACCAAACTCGACTATTCAGAATCTCTTAACCATGTTCCAACGCAAAGGTTTGAACCAAGAAGATCTTGTTTCTCTATCAGGTGAGTTGTTTAACATGTATTTTATCCTCAGTTATTTGTTTTAACATTAAAATCAAACCGAAACCGAAACTGAGTGACAAAAACCGAAATGGGATTTGTGTATGTTTGTTTGTAGGAGGGCATACGATTGGAGTAGCAAGGTGCACAACGTTCAAACAAAGACTCTACAATCAAAACGGTAATAACCAACCAGACGAGACGCTAGAGAGGTCTTACTACTACGGTCTGAGATCGATTTGTCCACCAACGGGAGGCGACAACAACATTTCACCACTAGACTTAGCCTCTCCTGCAAGATTCGACAACACATACTTCAAGCTCATCCTCTGGGGCAAAGGCTTATTGACATCAGATCAAGTGCTTCTCACTGGGAACGTAGGCAAGACTGTTGAATTGGTGAAAGCTTACGCAGAAGACGAGAACCTTTTCTTCGAGCAATTCGCAAACTCGATGGTAAACATGGGGAACATTCAGCCTCTTACTGGTAATAATGGTGAGATCAGGAAGAACTGTCACCTGGTTAATTGAAAATCTTTGTTTCAGCATATTTAATATTGTATTAAGGGGATGATGAGGAATAAATCGTGTTATGTATTCTTATATCTTAGAGATCTAATGTATTTGAATGAAAATGAACTGTTGTTTCAAGAAGTAGACATAAAATACTTTGTACTTATTCTAATATTTGTTGCTTAGTTCGTCTGCGTCTTAAGAAAACCAATATTCACCGTTCCAAACCAAACCAAAACATAATAAAATTTAATAGAGACAAGAATGTAGATTTAAAGAAATTAGATAACTTAATCATATATTAAATATGATGAATATTTGTCTTATTCATAAAACGGATAGATCAAGTAAAATGACGGAATTCGTGCCAATCAGCCTTTAGTAATATAGGTTATACAATTATATCTAAGGCACTCTCCCAAAGACTAAAGAAAATTTTGCCAAGTTTAATTTCGAAAACTCAATCATGTTTTGTGCCAAAACGGTTAAATTTTGATAATATTTTGATTCTTCAATAGATGTTCCACGGTATAAGGATAAATAGATCATGCATGAACAAATATATAGCAATCAAAACAAATATGATCAAGGCTTATGATGATCATGTGGAGTGGCCATTTATTAAAAATCTACTTAAGAAATTTGGCTTTGCAGAAAAATGAAGAAGTTGGATGATGTGGTGTATTAAATCTGTTGAGTATAAAGTTCTAATTAACGGACATCAGCATGGACGGATAATCCTGAAAAGGGGACTCCGGCAGGATGACCCACTATCACCTTATTTGTTTATTTTCTTTACGGAAACACTAATAAGTAATATTCGAAAATCTTAAAAGAAAAAATCACTTAACAATTTAAAATAGCGCATGCAAGTCTACCAGTTTTACATTTTTTTTTTTTGATATACCCTATCGACTGATATGGTCAACCCCGCTAGGAATGCACTTTGTGTTACAGAGTGGACTTTTCCCCGAAGGGCCACCATACTGCCTAATCCGAGTTTGGAATGCTTTCCGACTAATGCCAGGGGTAGCCGGATCGCCTGTTACCAGACTACCAGATAAACTAACTAGACCGAAACCCAAACCCAGACTTCCCACATAGATGCAATTTTGTTTCCAAGGAGGCTCGAACCCTAGGGGAGTGTGATAGCACATTCCCAACTGTCACCAACCACTGGACCACGACCATGTGGGCAAATTTCTTTTTTTTTTTTGTTGACGACATTTTGTTTGACAAAATGCGCAAACATAATGTAGTAAGAAGTTGGATTTAATATGCAAAACCAACTGTATTTTTGAAATTTTCCGTCCATTCTTGATGTCACTCTTCGGGATGGAAGGCTATCAAGAAATATGATTCTCACCGTCATAATCGCATTTGGGTGTGCTGGAAGGACAATATGGTGGTAGTTCTTTTGTTTGTGTTTATGCATCTAATTTTATTCGACTAAAAAAATATGGATCTAATTTTCAAGCTGATCGCAAATCACATGTAGTCTGGTAACATGCGATCGCAAACCTAAATAGTTTCTCTTATAGCATTTTTGTGTCTTTAATTATTTTGAAAATTTAAAACTATGTCAAGCCTAACCTAATCAGTTAAAGAAGAACCGTACATTATTGTCAAGTTAATCAGGAACTTAAAAACTACATTTACATTAGAATGTGAACACAAGTCGAACTCGTCACCGCTAACGATCAAAGAATTCCATGATCTGTCTGTTTTCACAATTATGTGATTTAACACTCAATTTTGTTTCTAACCAATTCGGCAATTTAAAACTAAGACAAATCTAACCTAATTGGTTCGAATGTTCTAGTTTCAGATTTCTGGTTTTTGGGAATCTAAAAAGTATGTCGAATTTGGGATCAAATTATATTTAAGTTTGGTTTGGTTTGGTTTTTAAATTTGGTTCTGTTTGATTTATAACAAAAGTTATTACAAAAGCTAATTAAGTAATTTTAATTAATATTGTAGATTTTTAGTATATTTATTTTTAAAAAGTAATTTTAAATTTTATTTGATTAATTTGACAACTTAAAATCTAATGTTTTTTTTATAAGACTTTTTTGTCAAATTAGTGAAAACAGATTGACGTACGGATGTAAAAAAACAAATTTAAAACATGGCTATCCCTAACGGATAAATAAATAAGAGAATATCACATTTTGTTAGTTCTCACAATTATGTAAATCTTTTAATTTTTTTTTATTAATCTAACAACCTAAATGTAAAAGATTAAGAATGTTTTTTTTTTTTATCAAATTAATCAGAAACTGTTTAACTTAATGATGTGATAACAAGTTGAACATTGCTATTGCTAATGGACATAAATGACAGGATACCACATTTTGTTAGTTCTCACATTATGTAAATCTTTCAAGTTTATTTGATTAATATGACAACTAAAAATTTATAGGTTTGCGTCATGCATTAGTGTGGGAGATGATAATTTTTTTTTGTTAAATTAATCATAAACTAATTGACTTACTGATGTAAAAACAAGTTGAATATAGCTATCGCTAACGGACAAATAAATGACTGGATACCACATTCTGTTAGTTCTCACATTATATAAATCTTTCAAGTTTATTTGATTAATTTGATAACCTAAATTCTCTAATACATTTTCTTATACAATTATGTTATTGTCAAATTAATCAGAAACTGATTGACTTACTGATGTAAAAACAAGTGGAACATGGCTATCGCTAACGGACAAATAAAATGACAGGATACCACATTCTGTTAGTTCTCACAAATGTAAATATTTCAAGTTTCTTTGATTAATCTGACAAAAAAAAAAAACTAAAACTAATTTTTATAGTTGATTTCATAAAGTTAAAGTTTTATTTGATTATTCATGTCTTATTCATTTAATTAATTTTATTTTTATATTGATTTTAATGACCAATGTTAATATAGTTTTTGGGAATTATAAAAGTAAAAGGAAAAGAAAACTTAACTTTGTTACTTGGTAGTGAAACAACCATAGGAGAAGCATCCGGAAACAACGATAGTTACCATACTGAAACGTTCCTCGGCTTTCCCTGAAACACATAAACATGAAGTATAAACACTTTGAGAGAAAGAAAGAAAGAGAAGCTAGCTACAATTTACTTAATGCGTCTCAAAGCTAGTAATATGTTTGTTTTGTGCATAAATCAATCCTGAAAATTAAGAACCAAGCAAATGAGAATCCAAATTGACAAAATATCAGATCATTGCAGAAAAGTTAAGTGTGTTTTAATACCTTACAAATGACATAAAGCTCCCCTCACGCAACTATCAAGATCGTCTTTAATTGTAATGTTGCTTATGGTTCCTTCCTCAAAATGGTTTCTGCTTTTGACGTCTCGACCAAAGTAACCTGAACAAGATTGTACATTCAACATGAACACTTTCAGCATAATGTTAGCAGACACCGATTATAGTTTCATCAAGGAAGAAAATTTTAGATTCTATTCATTGATGATGATTCAAGCATACATTAGTAAGACTTTATGAGCATCGATTACAGATAATCCATCAAGAAAGAAAACTTTAGATTCTAAACATCTGCAATGATCTAAGCATACATTAGTAAAGACGTATGAGCAATCACTAGAGATTCATCAAGAAAGAAACTTTAGAATCTAAATATAAATGATGATAGAAGCAGACAATAGCGAGAAACTCAGATTCATAATTGACTAAAACTAAAACTCGTTAATTTTATAGCCAAAATACGTATGAACAGAAACTAAAATAAGATCAAAACCAGAGAAATCTCAGAGAACACTAAGTAATCAACACAATTGAATACAACCTCACCAATCAAAATCGTTGTTTAAATCCCAAATTTGTTCTATTCGAACGGAAAAAAACAATCGATCTAAGCATGTGGATCAATTTCACAATCTTATCGTAGTTTCAATCCCAAATTTCTCATTCAAACGGGAAAAAAAAAAAAGTAAATCCAAATGATCAGAATCAATTTTAACAATCAAAATGTCAGAATCAGTTTCCCAAATCTTAAACGGTATAAGCATATGGATCAAAATTTCACAATCTAATTGGTCTAAGCATAAGGATCAATCTCGTTCATACAATATAGGGTTTTACACTACTCGATGAAGGAGATTAAAGTTACCTGAGTTTTCGTGGCTCGCCGACCTCCGTCGCTGATGAAGCTTCGATATCGGGAGATTTACAGACGCCAGCTACGGTTACTTGTGTGAAATACTTAAAATTCGTGAAAACGAAAGATACAGAGGATCGAGATGATCATGATGAAGAAGAAGAGAGACACAAAATTCAAAACCTGTGTGGATCGATAGGGTAAAGAGAGTATTTAAAGGCCTCTTAATTGTTTATTAACGGCTCAATTTTTGAAAAAATTACCGTTGTAATTAACCAACAAGGTTCGAATCGAATGGCTTACGAGATACGAGAAGGGTTTTGTAATTACGTGAAAGATTAGTGGACTATTAGGCCTTTAATGGGCTTATGAAAATGCTCAAGTTTTACTAGAAATTTCTTTCGTTTTTTATTTATATTTTATATTTTATATTTTTCTTCAACAACAATAAATATTTGGGTGAATTGATAGAATATTACTTTTTGTGTATGAAATTAGACAATTAATATGTGTGAGAGCAAATTTAGTTAACTAACAAAAGCAACTAGAAAAAAAATCATAATGCCTTCATTTTATCTACTCATATTTTTTAGACTATTTGGGACCACATGTGGTCATTCCTCTACAAATATTATTATTTTATATTTAATTCATAAAAAAAATATTTTTCTCTCTTTATACTTTATATCATATATATATACACATAATTACTTACACTTATATATATAAATAATAATAAACATAATAAAACATTATGAATATAATTAACTATTTATATAATAATTACATATAACTATATATACGATTATATATGATTTTTCTAAATAGTTAATTATTATAGAAATATAGTTAACTATTTAATTAATCATTTTAAATATTTAAATAGAAGAGAATAAAGTGAATGCATAATTACTTACATCTAGACATAGTTACTTACATCTAGACATAGTTACTTACATATAATTAGTTATAGTAACTACACATATTTTATATGTGACTATATATGATTTTTCTTAATAGTTAACTATTCTAAGAATATAATTAACTATTTATATGGTAATTAAAATTAAATATAGTAAATGTTTGTATAGTTACATATAGCTAACTATATGAAAACCTATAATTATATAATTAAAAATTTAACAGATCATTGATTACATTATAACTATATTAAGCAAAATCTGATTTTTTTTGCATATAGTTAACTATAAATTATAACTTTGTAAAATTATAATTAACTATTTATATAGTAATTCGATAACATATTTAATTATTTATATAGTAACTATAGTTAACTATTTATGTAATTATATAATTTTTATAAATAGTTAACTATTATATACATATATTTAGATGAGACACATAAATATAGTTCACTATATCACACGATGATTTACTATTAAAAAAATAGTTTAATATAACACAATAATAATTCACTATAACCTAACAATAATTAGCTATGATTTTTGAAAAAACATTATTATTTTTGATTGTGCATTTTTTACGTTTGATTTAGATTTTTTTATAGTTAACTATATGTAATTTAACTACAAAAATAGTTTGATTTATATTTTTCGTGATATTTGTTTTAAGATCCCCTGCCCATAATACACAGGAAAGAGACATTTATCTAAAATCAAATAAAAAACAGAGAGAGAAATGTCAGCATCACGTGGCTCCCTTTCCTCCCAACACAAATATCTTCTCTTCTCTTCCTTCTTCATCTTCTTCACTAAATCTTGAACCCACCTCTCTCAAGATTTGCTTCCCCATGGCTTCCTTCACCACGCTCTCCGATCTCCTTGACGTCATCTTATCCAACAGTATATTGAGGATAAGAGAAGAGGAAAAGTTGAAAAGAATCATCGGAGAAGACGACAACGTACGTGGGATGACATCACCCAAAGATTAAAAATCGGAAAAATAATATCTTTGGAACAAACATTGCTGGGATTACAATTTTTACGGAGGAAAATGACTCAATTATAAACTAGATCAGAACCAAATCTAAGTGAAAATTTCGATCCAAGAAAAGAAGATGACTAGGAGAAGCGAATCACGTAGAGAGATTGAGAGAGAAAAGATGAGAGAGAAAAGATGAGAGAGAAAAGAGAGATGATAAAAATGAAAAAAAGAAAAAAAAAAGTAAAAAAAAAAAAAGATAAAAAGGTTTCAGGTTTTGGCTGAGAGTGTCAAAAAGGCAATAAAGAATTGAATTGTTAGTTACTTAATTTACTTTTTAGTGATGTTATATAACTAATTATGGTCTATTTTTCTATACAATGCTATTTTTCTAAATATTTTTATTTTCTTATTTTATGTTACTAAAATAAATTAAAAACTCTTTTTTACATATAATTAGATTAATTATTTGTTTAAAATAAATTTTTCTACAGTTGTTCAAGGCAGTAAATCTGAAAAATTGTTTTGTCAAATAAAAATGATTTTTTTTTGTTTGGTCACATAAAAAAAGTGATTCAAAAGAAAAAGGAAATGAAAAATATGAATTTTGTCACATGAGCAAAAGACAATATTCTAAGATTAAAAAATTATATATAATATATAATATTTATAACATAAATATATAACATTGCACAAAACCCATGCTCAAGAAAAGAAATACTACGAGTATATAACTTCAAAAAGAAAAGGAAAAAAATAGGATATATAAAAGTTGATAAAATTTGGTGCTTTGGGTCAAATTTGAGATCTACGGGACTCGATAGTGTAGACGAAAGATGAGCGACGGAGACGAAGCTGTTAGACGCCGTTCCGCGGCTGTGACGGAGTACCGGAAAAAGCTCCTCCATCACAAGGAGCTCGAATCCCGTGTCCGCACAGGTTCGATTTCAAAATCATTCTCTTTTCGGTCGCTTCCACTATCTGATCCTCTTCTTTTGTATCTGGAACTTAGTTTGATTGCTCTTTGGTGAAACTGAATCTAGGGTTCGTTAGAAGTCTTGGAATTTGATTCTGCTTGACGCGATTTCTAGGGGTTTTTGGAGCTCCGAGTTTAATTTGAAGTCGATCTCAATTTTTATTGGGTTTCTTAGAAGCAGCCTAGTTGAGTTTTGTAATTGAGATTTATGATTCTGGGTCTTGCGCCTATGCAGCTAGGGAGAATCTAAGAGCAGCTAAAAAGGAATTCAACAAAACTGAGGATGATTTGAAGTCTCTTCAAAGCGTTGGGCAGATAATCGGAGAAGTATTGCGTCCTCTAGATAATGAAAGATGTAAACTTTCTGTCTCTACCTATGCGTTTAGTGTTGCTTTGTACTACACTTTGTGTTCTATCATCTAATGGTGGAACTTTTCTTCTTCTTTTTCTGCTTTGTTTGTATTTTTAGTGATTGTTAAGGCAAGCAGTGGCCCTCGTTATGTCGTGGGTTGTCGTAGCAAGGTGGACAAGGAAAAGCTGACCTCAGGAACTCGTGTTGTTCTGGATATGACCACACTAACAATTATGCGAGCCCTTCCCCGTGAAGTATGCTTGGTTTTGGCATTGGTTATCTTATATCGTTTTAGTGCAGTATTTGTATTGGCTTTAATGCGGTATTGCTTTTGATGATAGGTCGATCCTGTCGTTTATAACATGTTGCATGAAGATCCAGGCAACATTAGCTACTCGGCGGTAGGTGGTTTAGGTGATCAGATCAGAGAACTCAGGGAATCTATTGAGCTGCCTCTCATGAATCCCGAACTTTTCCTTAGAGTAGGGATTAAACCTCCTAAGGTACTTATTCTCTCTCCTGCGCTTCACCTTATGTTTTCCTTTGGCTCCGGTTACTGGTATGAACCACTAAAAGAATTATAGCGCACTTCGAATTCCACTAATAACTATTTTTGGCTTCTTATTACAGGGTGTTCTTCTCTATGGACCTCCGGGTACCGGAAAAACTTTACTAGCTAGGGCTATTGCCAGCAACATCGACGCCAACTTCTTGAAGGTTTGATTTTGTTGTATGTGGTTTTGTGTGTTCTATTCTATTATGCCTTATTTGTGCTAAATAAGCTCTCTTTCTTTTGCCTTTATATTTAGGTTGTATCAAGTGCAATCATAGACAAATACATTGGAGAAAGTGCTAGGTTGATTCGAGAAATGTTTAACTATGCTCGTGAACACCAGGTAAGGACCAGGCTTTGACTAGTGTATAGTCTATTTTTCCTCTTTTCTTATACCTTAATAAGCTTTATATTGACGATCATGACTTTACTATTAACTCTCCTCCTGTGCCTAGCCTTGTATCATTTTCATGGATGAAATCGATGCTATTGGTGGGCGACGTTTTAGCGAAGGAACTAGTGCTGATCGTGAAATTCAAAGAACACTTATGGAGTTACTCAACCAGCTTGATGGGTTTGACAACCTCGGAAAGGTAATACTACCTATACTGCTAGATTAATGCGCTTGCATGAAGTTATTTCACGAGCTGACGTGTGAGACTTGTTGGGATACCTAAAGTTGAAAATTCTTTGTAAAGTGGAGTATCTTCTGATACTTGGGTGATTACATATTAGGTGAAAATGATAATGGCCACCAACAGGCCGGATGTTCTTGATCCAGCACTTCTCCGTCCGGGTAGGTTAGATAGAAAGATTGAGATCCCGTTGCCAAATGAGCAATCAAGAATGGATATCCTCAAGATCCACGCATCTGGTATTGCCAAGCATGGGGAAATAGACTATGAAGCTATCGTGAAACTTGGAGAGGTTTGTCTCTTTTTCTTACAAGGTGACTACATTATAGTTTTGCCTTAAGCTGATTGTTACTCTAAATCAAAATCCATAGGGTTTCAATGGTGCCGATCTGCGTAACATATGCACTGAAGCTGGAATGTTTGCAATCAGAGCAGAGCGCGACTATGTAATCCATGAAGACTTCATGAAGGTAGATAACAATCAAAAGAACTAGTCTGTATCTTTTACATATTTGTACCCAAATTTTATTTTGCTAGTCAAATCGTTGGTTGGTAACAGGCGGTGAGAAAGCTGGGCGAGGCAAAGAAACTTGAGTCGAGCTCTCACTATAACGCAGATTTCGGGAAAGAGTAAGAAGAGAGAGCCTTAAGGGGGGGCAGTGAAAAAACTCTGTTGTTTGTTTACTATGAGGCAAATTGCTAATAGCTCTGTTTCAGTTTCTCTATATGTTTTGTTTTGTGATTTTAAGTACACTCAAACAATCTTTCTTTAGGAATTATGCATCCTATTATCTAAATATGGTTCAAATCTCAAAACTCGTTTGGAATCGTCTTCCGGCGCCACGAGTTCTTGGTCTATCTCGGGTTTGAGTCAAATGTCAAACGTTGTTTAGAACTTTTTTTTTGTTTTTAATGGTTTTACAAGGGTATATTCAAAGGTACAACCATAAAGCAATGCTAAAAGACCAACAGTCTTAAACACAGAGGAACACACTGAAACAGAGCAAGCTGAAGAAATCCTTACACATCGGTAGGATTCTTCTCCTTCTCGAAAATATATTTTTTAGCCTATGGGGATGCCTTGGGCTTGGGCTACATAGGAGGGAAGGCGGCTAATACAGGCCACCTGCAATTTTGAACCGTTCGGTTAACTGATCTAAAATTCGGTTCGGTTTGGTTAACTATTAATAGGTTAAAATCCATACAAAAATTCGGTTCAGTTATCGGTTTGGTTCGGTTCGAAAAGTGATTTTAGAAGAATTTTGGTATAATTCGGTTTAAATGGTTAGAAAAATAAAAATAAAATAAAAAAATGGTTAGAACCGATCTCATTTCTAAATGTTTTCGATCGGTTCACAGTCCTATTAATCAAAACTCGGTTTGGTTTTGTTCTCGCAGGGCTGTCTTGTAAACTGAGATTATATTTGGGAGATACTATGTAAATACGGTTTAACTATTTCTTTCTCTGTTCATCACATTAACCACATTCTAACTTCTTTCATAACCTTATGACTCGATCGAGTCGTTGATTTTACTCGGAAATATCAAACATCAATTAATTATCAAAAAACAAAAACAAAGATATCAAACAGCAATAAAATATATTTCTCTGTTAACGATTAATTGCAATGTTCGGAGATCGCATCAACTTGCCATGTTCTACCACTGTTTTAATAACTTCTCCAAAACGTCTCCATCTCCTAACATGTTTGTCCCACCTTTTTCAATATATTTCAAGAACGCATTTCAAGAACTTAGAAACATATCCGAAATCTTTTTGTCTTAAAACAAATCCGGTAAGTCTCTCTGTCTTAAAACCATCACAAGACTCTCCTCGGCAACTCCATGGATTCAGATTCCGATTCAGATTCGGAGTCGAAGCTCGTTACACTCATTTCTCAACTAATCGATCTCGATGACCGTATCAAGTCTTCTGATTCAGATTCTGATTCAGATACGGAGTGGGAGTCAAAGATCTTCCCACTGATTGTTCAAATAATCTCTCTCGTCAGATCTATGGATTTTGCTTCGCAGCCAAAGCCTGACTCAAAGCTCATATCACTCATTTCTCAAACCATCTCTCTCTTCAACTCTATGGATTCCGATTCCTTGCCGGAGCCACTGTCGAAGCTCATTTCATTCATTTCTCAAATGTTGTCTATAGATTCGGACCAGAAGCTCGTTTCACTCATTTCACTTGTTGCTCAAACATTGGAACTCAAGCCAGAACCAGAGCTCATATCACACATCCGTCAAATATTCTCCGTCGTCATCTCTATAAATTCAAAGGTGAAGAAACTTATTTCTTTATGCCCTCAAGTAGAAGTATGTTTCGGAAAAGAAAAAATTCATGTGGTTGGAAAATTCTGGAGTAGCGAGGACACATGGGGCTGTTTCCTTGGAAGATGGGATATGTTCATAGTAACAGGAGAAGAAGCTTCCTATTTCCGATGCGGAACTTGCAATGGCGAGTACCATGAAGAATATGAAAAGGCTCCACTCGAGATCAAACACCCTCTTCATCAAAAACATTCTCTTCAGCTTGTGATTAATAGGGACTTGGAAACTAGTAAATGCTATTGCTGCGATGAAGATCTCATTAAGGTGTTTTATTGCTGCTCGGCCTGCGATTATGCGATGAACATAGCTTGTGTGAAGAAAGCACCACTCTTATCTATACCCGCTACGAAGTGGCATGAGCATACACTTTCTCTCTTTCCAAGAAAGGCTTCCTTAACTTGCGGCGTATGCGCCTTGGCTGATTCAAACTCTCCGTTCTATACATGTCCCCCTTGTGACTTTGTGGTTCATCTAAAATGTATCAACTTACCACGTCTCATAAGGATATCTCGCCATCCCCATCGTATCTGTTATACCCCATCTTTTGACCGAGGAAATTGGTTTTGTGGTGTTTGTCGCAGAAAGATAGACAATGATTATGGAGCTTATTCTTGCATCAAGGATGGTTGTTCGTATGTGGCACATTCAAAATGTGCCACACAGAGCAATGTGTGGGATGGCGTAAACCTAGAGGGAGAGGCAGAAGAAATTGAAGAAGAAGTTAAGCTGCCGTTTGTGAGGATAAGTGGTGGACTCATACAACATTTCAGCCATGAACATCATCATTTGAGGCTTGATGAGAACACATGCGACGACAATAAGCAATGTCAAGCATGCATCACACCAATCTATTTCGGTAACTTCTACTCTTGTGTGCAATGTGAGTTTGTTCTACATGAAGCATGTGCGAATCTCTGTCGCAAAATATATCACCCAATACATCCACATATGCTCACTCTAACTCTAATGGACGATATTATGGACGATGAGAATCGAAGTTCAGCTTGTTATAGATGTTCAGCTTGTTATAGGTTTCTCACAACTGGATTCTTCTATGAGTGTGGTAAAGAAGAATGTGATTTCCAGATACATGTTCAGTGCGCCACAAGTTATGAGCCATTAATCCATGAAAGTCATAAGCATCCTTTATTTCTAACATCCAAACCAGGAGAGCAGAGAGCCTGTCGTATTTGCAAAAGAAGAGGCAGTATTTACCCAAAGGAAACATTCAATTGCATTGATGAGTGCGATGGCTTTGCTTTGTGTTTCAAGTGTGCTACTTTACCTCAAAAGGTGAGGTATAAGCATGATAAGCATATCCTCACTCTTTCTTATGGGGAGGAGACAAGTACCATGGAATATTGGTGTGAGGCTTGCGAAGGAAAAATAAATCCGGAAAAGCGGTTTTATACGTGTGATGAGTACTGTTGTGTTACCCTACACATCGAATGTTTGATTGGGAAAGACTTATACATGAAGCCTGGTTCATCGTTTCCCTACCGTAGAGGACATGTAGGTGTTCTATCCAACAATCAACTCATGTCTCGACCTATTTGCTCCAAATGTAAGAAGCGTTGTCCACACAAAATAGTTTTCCAATGTTCCGGATCAATATTTTGTTCCCTAATATGTTTGCACCATGTCTTTTATAAAAACTCTATGTATATTGACTAGAGAGTGGCTAATGCAATAGCTTGATTGTCATTGCTGATATATTTTTTTCAAACAAATTATTAAGTTCAAAATCACCGTTTATGCAATAAATTAAAATATATGATTCATGGTTGAATATTATTGACGTAGTTCATTCTTTTGCTCAAATATTCGGTTTTATGATTTTCAATAATAGTATCTAACGTGAAATATAATCTAATATGGATAGAGGTTTTAGATCAATTTTGTCATTTTTGGTTTTGGTTTGTTTTGAATTCGGATTTGGTTTTCCAGCTTGCAAAAAATAATCAATCCGTTTCTTTTGTGAAGACAAAGTTATTGCTAATTTCAGCTTCATCAAGTTCCTTAGGTTCTTCCGTTAGTGTAAAACCTAGTCAAATTTCTTTATGTCGGAGCCAAGAGAGATCATTTTCCATGTTCTCTTCTTTGGAAGAGAGAACCTTTCCACCACACCCTCTCTCTTTGAGAGGTGATTTTTCCTCGGTAGCAATACCGGAAAATCTTGAAAACTTCCTTTTACTGTTTTGTTATTTTGTGTAGCGGTTTGTACGGACCAGAAAATACAACTGAATTTGTTTCAACGAAAACCGGAGGTAGAAGTCCATTTTCAACGTTACGATTCAATGTGCCTATTCTCAATCTTCCTGGCTTTGTTGTGAAGTGTATCTCGACGTATTTGAGTTGTGTCTCAAATTTGTTGTCATCATACCTATCTATCTTAATTTTCTCTAGTTGTATTGCATTATTCAAAGAGGATGGTTAATTCGCTCATGTTGTATTGTGGAAACTTAAGGTAATGAAATTAAAGGTTGCACAAAAAAAAGTCCTCAAAAATAGAGAACAGGCTATAATAATAATCAACGTAGGTTTAATTTATCAATGCTATACCCGTAAAATTAAATACTGTTTTCGTCACAGCTATACACATCAAGCATAATTTAAAAATTCACTTTTCAAATAATAGATAGGGATGATCATGTTGTTTAATTAAACTTATAGTTGACTATGTCAAAAAAAAAGGAAGAAGTTATAGTTGACTAAAAAGAGTCCTAAAAAAACTTGCCGATCGGATCTTTCCTCTATGGAGGAAGCTCAATAGTAGTCTTTGCTGGTGAGAATAGAAGTTAGTTCTCTCTGCAGTGTAGACATGGCGGCTTCACCTGCGAAGTTATACTTCGGATTTCTGATTGTTTCCATTGTTTTGTGGATGATCTTCATGTGAGTCCTCCTACTTCTTTTGGTTATCGTTTTTAAACTTTCTCTTTTCTGCTTGAACTCTGGGGTTGGTCCTAATTCTACTGATGAAAACAAGTTCGAATCAGTTCGTACTAGTTGAGATATATAGGGGTTTCATGGATCCACATATTTCTAATTTTCATTTCAAGAGTTTTGTAGCTCCAAGCCTGCTACTAATCGAATTTAGCTGACTTACAAGTGTTTTCTTTCATTATATATATGCTGCGCTTTGCTTTTTCTTCTTCCTATTGTAATCTTCTTGATATCTAGTAGGTAAGGTGGTTAGCTTATATATATTTTCAATTTTCCTCCAGTCGTTGTTCAAGGTTGTTTGTATGGATGCTTAGTCGAATGCTAGGAGCATCTGTTGGGTTCCGCGTTAGCAGTTGGAAATGCCTCCGGGATGTCGTGGTGAAGTTTGAAAAGGTGAGCATTGTTGTCAAGTGAGAAAAGACTTTAAAAGTGTTTTCTCTGTAGCCAATAAAGTATTTCTGTAAAAGCTAGTAGTATTGACACAATGAAACTAATCTTGTTGGTACTGTGGTAGTATCATCTTTTTGCATGATTGATTGTGGACAATAGCTCGTTGCTAATTTTTTTTTGACACAACAAAGTTTTTATCTCGGAGATGATTTGCTTTTGGTTTGAGTGTTTTTACAGGGTGCCATTGAGTCAGTTTCCGCTGGTGAAATTACACTTGGCTTTGGTTTTCGTTTTGGAGGCCTAAGAATGCAAGTCTTGATATGTGATCTTGAAGTTGTGATGAGATCCTCTGCTGCTTTATCTTGTGACGAACTCTTTCTTTCTTCCGAATCTGGCTATGACAGGTAATGTCATTGGAATCTGATTCTTTTGTATGAAAGTAAATCCTCCTTAAATGGATTAGTTGCGTAGAACTATTTTGGGAAACTTGCACTGTCTAGAGTGCTCTGTGTGACCTCTAACATGGATGTGTACATATGCTAGAGAAGATAAATCTATATTCAACTAGTTTCTTGCTCACTGTTGGCATTTCTTTTGTGCTTCTCCTGAATATAGAGCAGTAGGTTTTGTTATACGAAACGTGGAAATTGTATCTGGAGATGTTATTATGAATTTGGACGAGGATTCGTTTCTTGAAAGCAAACGATCATCAGGTTCTGTTCAAGATGAAGTTGGAATGTCAACTAATGCTGCCTCGAAACCTCATAAAGAGCATCAGTTGCTGGGGAAATATTCTACGGCTTTTCCTGAAAAGGTCAGGTTGCTTGCTTGATAAGATAACTGAATTGGCTGTTTCTCTGCATAGTTTTGTAACCTTCTTGTATTCTCTTAATCGGCTAAATAGTTATGTATCTTCTGTGAGTTTTCATGATCGAAAAAGATTACTGATATGTGAGTAGAAATTCTTGAATCTCATATGTATGTGGTATTTTTGAGAATTGCCATTTAGCTATCCTAATTCAAGGTGTTATTTGTATGATTTTTTGGTCACTCCTTTTCACTGGGGTGATATGTTTTGGTAATACTGAAATTTTGATTACACCGAGTAGGTTTCCTTCAGCTTATCCAATCTGGATGTCAGATGTGTGAACCGAGAACATGATCTTCTTGCTGAGAATAACATCACAGGAATTCAATTGAGGAGTGTTAAATCAAAGTCTGTTGAAAACACAGTGGAGAGTACACGTCTTGATGTTCAGATGGAACTCAGTGAGATTCATGTATGATCTTGTTATGGAAGTTCTTTAAGATATTTGATAAAAAAAATTCTTTTACTATTGTTCCATTGATGCTATGCTTTCTTGATTCTTTGCAGCTTTTCAGAGATGCTGAATCCTATATCATAGAGATTATGAAAGTTGATGTAGTGTCTTCCATTGAGATCCCAATTCAGGTTTGAAACCGTTGAATACTGTATCACCTTATGCTTTGTATCATATGCATTTATGCAGAACGGTCACTTTGTAATGCTGGTATGCATCAGTTTGAGTTATACACTTTTAAAACCATGCAAGTTTATGTTGTTACATATTAATGTATTTTGATGGCTACCTTCTCTTTTCAGCCGGTTCTTCTGCCTCTTAGAGTTGAAGTTGAGATAAAGCTAGGAGGTACTCGATTGAATCTATTCATTTCTCGGTTACATCCATGGTTGCGCTTTCATTTCTTGGAAAAGAAAGAATCGGTGATTCGAGGCGGAACTCACACTCTTGAGAAATCAAAATCTGCATATGAGAAAACCATTATGTGGACAGGGACAGTTTCAGCTCCTGAGATGACTGTTATGCTATATGGTATCGATGATTTGCCTCTGTATCATGTAAGTAACCTTAGCCACCTTATATCTCTAGTGCTTTGAGCACATATATCATGTGCTACATATTTTTCTGATACAGTGGCGGATTCAGGAAAATAATACTTTGTTCTTGGTGTTTTATATGTATATGCAGGTTTGTTCACAGTCATCACATGTGTTTGCAAACAACATTTCGAGTATGGACACAGCCATTGATTTTGAACTTGGTGAACTGAATCTGCATTTGGCAGATGAGTACCAAGAATGTTTTAAAGAAAACCTTTTCGGAATAGAGCCAAACTCTGGTTTGTTGATGCATATAGCAAAGACTAGCTTGGATTGGGGAAGAAGTGAATTGGTACTCTCAGTAGGCGTGACTAGAATGGCTATTTATTTATCTTTCAAGCGCGTTGAATCTCTCATAACAAATGCTATGTCCTTCAAAGCTCTCTTTAAGACATTATCCGGCGAAAAGACGAATAAGACCGGAGGAGTGCAACTATCCAAAGCATCTGGGGAAGGAACTAGGCTTGTGAACCTTAATCTTGATCGTTGCTGTGTAAATTTCTGTGATGATACAATCATCGACAATTATGGATCACAAGGTTGTGAAAGATTGAAGTATTCAGTCTCTCTTGAAACAACAGGGTTTACATTTTCTCTCAACATGGATGAGCACTCAACCAAAATGGAAGTTTCAAGAGCGAAATCCATCTACCAGGAGCACAAATCTTGTTCGAATGTCGCATTGTTTGATATGCACAACGCGAAGCTTGCAAGTCGATCTGATGGTCCTGATGACGTTTGTAATTATCTTTTTAGTGCTACTGATATTTCACTGGGTTGGGAACCTGACGTCCACCTATCTTTCTATGAACTGTTTCTGCGGTTGAGATCCCTTGTATATGCACAAAGGCTTAAAGAAGATGAATGCGGATACGACAAAGGCATGAAAGAAATAAACCTGTCCAACTCTGTTGATAAGCAAAAGGAAAAAGAATCTATTGTTGCCATTGATGTGGAAATGTTGAAGATATCAGCTGAGGTTGGTGATGGAGTGGAGGTTAAATTTCAGGCACAGTCAATATTTTCTGAGAATGCCTGCATAGGAGTGCTTCTTGAAGGGCTTATGCTTGGTTTTAACGGATCTCGAGTATTTAAAACTACGAGAATGCAAATATCAAGAGTATCTACTGTCTCTTCGAATTTGACTGATGCAGTCCATGTAATGATAAGTGGTTCTTGGGACTTGGTAGTACAAGGACTTGATGTGCATATCTGCATGCCATACAAACTAGAGCTGCGCGCCATATCTGATTCTGTTGAAGAGATGTTACAAGGCTTGAGTCTTATAATGGTAGCAAAAGAAAAAAGTTATTTTCCAGGAAATAGAGAAGAAAGCTTAAAGCCTAAGAAATCTAGTCCAGGATTTGGATGCATAAGATTTTGCATACGGAAGCTAACCGCAAATATTGAGGAAGAGCCAATTCAGGGATGGCTTGATGAACACTATCAGCTTCTGAAGAGAGAAGCATGCGAGGTTGCTGTCAGATTGAAATTTCTTGAAGATTTTATTCACAAAGCTAGTCAGTCTCCTTCAGATGAAAGAAAGATGTTTTTTGATGGGGTTGAAATTGATGTCGATGATCCTTTAGCTATCAAGAAAGTGAAGGAAGAGATTCACAAACGGTCGTTTCGATCGTATTATAAGGCATGCCATGGTTTGGCTCCCTCGGAAGGTTCAGGTGCTTGTAGGGAGGGATTCCAGGCAGGTTTTAAGCCAAGTGCTGCTAGAGACTCTCTTCTTTCTGTTTGTGCCACAGATCTTAATCTAAGCTTGACGGCAGTTCGTGGTGGTGATGATGCTGGTTTGATGGAAATCTTGAAAAAGCTTGATCCTAATTGTCAAGAAATAAGTGGAAGCAATGTCGACTTGAAAACTGGAAGCTTGGTAGTTAAGTTAAGAGACTACACACTTCCTCTTCTCTCTGGCACTTCTGGAGAATGTAAAGGTCGTATCGTGACCTTTCCCATTGCTCAGCAGGTTAACAAATCTTCCTCCCTAGATTGTTTCTCAGAAATTCTTTGAAAGTAAGAGATAAATATCTTGTTATTGACTTCTTGTAACTGCTCTCTTAAACTAGGAAACATGTTTTCAGACACAAACTTCTCAAGATGTCTCTGTAGGAAGATGGAGTAAAGTGCAAATTTTCCGGTCAGCCAGTGACACAACTCTGCGGATGAAGACATACTCAGATCTGCGCATATGCTTTGAACAAGGAAAAGTTTCCTTTGGAGTTGGATATGAACCAGCTATTGCCGACATTAGCTATGCCTTGACAGTGGCTATGAGTCATAAGGATTCATGTGCCCCACAGGTAGCCAAAGAGGAAGAAAGCTTACCTTGGTGGGATAATATGAGAAACTACTTTCATGGCAATCTCACTTTATCTTTCTCTGAATTGAACTGGGCTGTTCTTGCTACAACAGATCCATATGAGAGCCGAGATAAACTTCAGATAGTCTCTGGTCCTATCGAGTTTCAGCAGTCAGATGGGCGTGTGTCTGTTAATGCTAAAGACTTCAAGATAAAGCTGAGCAGTCCTGAGCGTTTGACTAGTCGACACTCTTCAAAAGTTCTAGTCCGTGCCTCTGGAGTTGCATTTTTTGAAGCACCAGTGTTTATTCTCGAAGTTACAATGGACTGGGACTGCGAGCCTGGGAATTCTTTGAATGTCTTTGATCCGTTCAGGTCAACATCAGTCTCGTTTCGGTGGAATTTCTCTTTTAGACCCAAAGACAAGCCTGAGAGCATGACTCTTGCATCACCAACAATGAATCTGGGAGCTCATGATTTGGTATGGATACTCAAGTTCTGCGATATGAATCGTGATCCACCTAACAAGTTACGTTCTTTCTCCAGATGGCCTAGGTTTGGAGTCCCAATAGTTGCGATATCAGAAACCTTATCTCTAGATCAGGTGATGACGGAATTTATGCTCCGTGTAGACGCCACTCCTTTCCTAATAAAGTACATGCCTTGTGATCCTGATGACCCTGCCAAAGGATTGACCTTTGATACGACAAAGCTAAAATACGAATTATGTTGTAGTCGCGGGAAGCAAAAGTATACATTTCAATGCAAACGGGATGATCTTGAGCTTGTATATCAGGGTCTTGAACTTCATGTGCCTAAGGCTTTTATTAAGGGGGATGGGAAGCATCGCGATGAAGGGTTTCTATTGTCTTGTGATTATTTTACAATCAGAAAGCAGGCCCCAAAAGCTGATCCTGGAAGACTATTGGCATGGCAAGAGGCTGTAAGAAAATATAATGAGAAGATATATGTGCGGTCTGAGTTTGAGAATGGAAGCGAGAGTGATGAAAATATACGATCAGATCCTAGTGATGATGATGGATACAATGTTGTCCTTGCTGACAATTGTCAGCGGGTTTTTGTTTCTGGCCTCAAACTCTTGTGGACTATGGAGAACAGAGATGCTATTTATTCTTTTATTGGTGGAATTTCGAAAGCATTTGAACCTCCTAAACCTTCTCCTTCTCGTCAATATACGCAGAGGAAGATTCTTGAAGAAAACCAAAAAGACCAAGGGGAAATTTTGAGAACTTCTGCAAGCCTTGGAGGAAACTTTTCTTCTCAGCCTATTCAGATGGAAACTGAGAAATCATATGACAGAGGTATAATCTTGATTTAATGATTAACGTTGGTTTGTGATATTTTCCTCTTCTTAGTCAAAATTTCTCAACGAGCGGGCATTTCTTCATATAATGAAACTCTGCAAAGAATATAGCATCAAGGAGAGTGGCAGAGAAGTTGCTCCTTTAATGTTGATGCATCATTTACTTATTAACCTTTGATCTTGATCTATATCCAGGTAAAGTTGAGACCAGAGGATCCGAGGAAGAAGGGACTAGTCACTTTATGGTGAATGTCATTGAGCCACAGTTTAATCTTCACTCCCAAGAGGCTAATGTAATATGCTCAACCAACAAAATTGACTTTGTTATGCTTTTGGGCGTAAAAAATAGTTTGCTAACTGATTGATTTGATGGATACCAGGGTCGCTTTTTGCTGGCTGCTGCTAGTGGTCGTGTTCTAGCACGATCATTTCATTCCATTATGCGTGTTGGTGTGGAAGTGATTGAGCAGGCTCTTGGCACTGGAAATGTCGAGATTCCAGAATGTAGTCCTGAAATGACATGGACACGGATGGAGTTTTCTGGATTTTTAGAGCATGTGCAGGCCCATGTTGCTCCCACAGATGTGGACCCAAATGCTGGGTTGCAGTGGCTCTCAACAATTCGAAGAAACTCACCAAAAGTGAAGCGTACCGGGGCTCTACTTGAAAGGGTTTTCATGCCTTGTGACATGTATTTGCTGTATACAAGACATAAAAGCGAAAACCCGGACTTGAAGGTAACACAATCTCCTTATAGTTTTTGTTGCACAACATGTAGGTAGTTTCTTGAATCTCTCTTGATTTAATTCTTATTTACGCTTTTGCAGGTGAAACCACTAGAAGAGCTCACTTTTAATTCGCGCAATATAACAGCTACAATGACATCTCGGCAATTCCAGATTATGCTGGACGTTTTGACCAACCTTCTCTTTGCAAGGCTTCCAAAGTGAGTACTGAAGCCTAAGCGGCGACCACATGTCATGCCAATATGGTCCATTTTTTTCTCTTGGTTCTTGCAGTAACTAGCTTGCAATAAACACAAGTGACTTGATATCATATGTGTTCTAAAAAGCCACCACTTCAAGTCAATGATGATTGGGGTTAAACTTCAAATGCGTTTTTTTCTGTTTGTTTCTACAAACATTCTGTACCATTAAGAAGGAGATTTTTTTATGATTCAGGCCTCAGAAAAGCAGTCTCCAATGTCCCATTGAAGATGATGATGTTGAAGACGAGGCCGATGAAGTAGTTCCATACGGAATTGAAGAAGTAGAACTTGAAAAAATCAACCTTGAAGAGAAAGAGCGGGAGCGAAAGTTGCTTCTTGGTGATATTAGAACATTGTCTCATTGTTCCGGAGACATGGAAGACACGCATGTGGACATGGAAGGTGACTTATGGATGATTAGTACCAGAAGATCCATACTGGTAAGGATGTATATTTAGATGCTACATTTAGATCCTCTACGGAAGGATGTATATTTAGATGCTATATCCGGTTTCTTTTGATATCCTTGAAATTGGTTCTGCAAAATTATTTTAGCTGTGACAATATAAAGTTGATGTTGCAATTCTTCCTGGTCTGATTTAGGTGCAATGTTTAAAGAAAGAGCTTGTATATGCACAAAATTCTAAAAAGATGGCTTCTGCATCTTTAAGAATGGCGATGCAGAAGGCTGTTGAGCTGGAACTGATGGAGAAGGAGAAGAACAAGAACAAAAGTTCATCATATGCTATGCGCATTTCTGTGCAAATTTATAAGGTTGTTTGGAGAATGCTTTTAGATGGTAGATCCTTTGCTGAGGCAGATATAAATGACATGGTAAGTTTACTTGCTAATTACCTTTTATACTTGCTAAGAGATACTTTCCGAGCAAATTTTCTTATAATCTTTCTTCAATCTACTTAGTCTGTTGGATATAAACATGCAGATTTTTGACTTGGATCGGGATTACAAAGACATTACTGTTGCTCAGTTCAGCACTAAGTATTTTGTTGTTAGGAACTGTATGCCTAATGCAAAGTCGGATAAGGTTTTATCAGCATGGAATCCTCCACCTGAGTGGGGAAAGTACGTTTTCCTTGCTTGCTTATCTTACCATGCATGCCTGTATTTGTTTTGGTTGAACCATTATTTGATGTTGATTCTGACTTTGGAAGTGTGGTTCGAATATACTAAAAGCACTTGAGACTTTTGTATTAGCTCTGATAAATGAAAAAAATCTCAAAGTGATCTGTAAATTTATTTGCAGGAAAGTCATGCTACGTGTGGATGCAAAGCAAGGAGCGCCAAAAGATGGAAACCATACTCTTGAACTTGAACTTTTTCAAGTAAGCATCTTATTATGTTGCTTTCTTTTTGCAAAAGTAACACACAGATTCACAGAAGCATGCTTACAATATTCTACTTGGGTATTAGTGGATTTGATGTTATGACTCTGTTTTAAGTCTTTTAACTGAACTCTTTTCGCGTTGTGTGAGTTGTGAACTACTTTTGATAATACCTTCAAATCTTGTAGGTGGAGATTTACCCTCTCCGAATCCATTTGACAGAGAAATTGTACAGGATGATGTGGGAGTACTTCTTCCCAGAGGAAGAGAAGGTTTCACAAAAGCGACAGGTCACAAATAGCATCACAATTTAGCATGTAAATGAAAAGAAAATTATGTTCAATATATAATATGCTTTTTGGTTATACCTTGTCTCCTTGCAGGAGGTGTGGAAAGTTTCGACAACTGTTGGTTCAAAACGTGCAAAGAAAGGATTAGCAAGTCATGATCAATTTTCTGGAACAACTAGCCACTCCATTAAAGATGTTGAAGCCTCTCGAGCGAGCTCTGCAGCTCTCTCTGCTTCTGCCACAGTGCAGTCACAAAGCAATGCTAACTCTGGTGGTTCAGATCAGGAAATGAGACCAACATCTTCTGTCGATAGGACATGGGTTCTAAAATCTCATTCTTACGCTGTGTCATCTTCCACTGACCAACTGGGAACGAAACATGCCAAGTCTGGCCGCTCTTCTCATGAAGAAAAAAAAGCTGTAAAATCACAAGAGGAGAAGAAAGCTAGGCCTAGAGATATGATGGAGTTTCACAACATTAAAATAAGTCAGGTAAGTTGGCTAATTTTCGTAAGAATACGTAAGTTTTTAGGTCAGAAATCGGTTTTGCTTTAACCGGTTTTACCTCAGGTGGAGCTTCTAGTTACCTATGAGGGCTCAAGATTTATTACAAACGACCTCAAATTGTTGATGGATACATTTTATCGTGCTGAGTTTACTGGGACCTGGAGGAGACTTTTTTCCGATGTTAAGAAGCACATAAAATGTGGAGTACTGAAGTCTGTTATTGGAATACAGGTCAGGAAAAATATAAAACTGTGCATGTTTTTGCTTTATTACTATAAAGTCATTATGAATCCACTTTTCTGAAACACCATACTTCAAGAATGATGAATATTAGGATCGAGAACAAGAAGAAGTAAGTTAAGTTAGTCTCTTTCGAATCAAATTTTCAGGGGAAGAAATTCACATACAAATCACAGAACAATCGCAAGTATACTGAGGCTGACCTTAATCTAAGTGACGATGACCTTAATCTAAGTGACAATGAAGTAACATGGTTAAAGCGTCCAAGTGATGGAGCAGGGGATGAATTTGTAAGTTCTATCCGAGGACTCTTCAATACGCAAAGACGCAAGGGCAAAACATTTATGTTAAGAACTATGAGAGGTGAAGCAGAAGAGGATGACTTCCTCGGCGAGTGGAGTGATAGTGATGTAGAATTCTCTTCTTTTGCTAGGCAATTAACTATAGCAAAAGCTAAGAGGCTCATCAGACGGCACACTAAGAATTTTCGTCGAAGAGGTGAGTACAAACCCTCAATGCTTCTCACATATCTTGAAATCATTTTAACTAATCGTTTGAAAAGTTTCCAATCAATTCACAGCTTATACATTTAAGAATGGTTCATAGCTTTGTAGGACATATTAAGATCTCATTCTATAAGACTTGTCTTTCTTCTTAGGTTCAACTTCCCAGCAAAGAGAATCACTTCCGTTATCCCCAACTGCATCTGAAAGTGCTTGTTCAAGCGGATCTTCACCATCCGAAGATTTTCACGAATAAAAAAACATTCTGACCAGGCATTGAAAAAGAATAGAGTTAATTTACAAAGTAAACACTTTCAAGAAGTGTAATTGGAAAACTAGGTAGTTTTTATTGTTTTACTAATAGAACTCCTCTCTAATAGATGATTCTTGCATGACAAAAATGTACTCCTATCTTTCAGTGAAATAAGCTTAGCATACAAGACCCCGCAAGTTTTATAACTTTTTTTTTTCTTTCTTTGGCATGAGTGAAAGTTTTAAAATATTTTGTATACACTAATTTTAATATAATTGACACCATTGTCAATATATATAATTTTTTAAAAGACTGTTAGTTAATGGAGAAATATTCACATAAAAATCAATATCAAACATAGTTTTGGTAGATGCTGCGAGATGTTTCATATAAAATGCTACGCAATACTCAATAAATTATACAAAAGCAAAAACAAAGAAGGTTCAATCTTCATAAGAAACTAGTGATCATCATAATGGCAAGTAGGGTTTCCAACCGCAGTTGATGTAAAATTCTGAGAATTCGAATCAAACCGGAACATGGCTTCATCACAAGTATAGCTCATTGTCCCTGTCGTATTTTTTCTGCAATCCGAAAGAAACAATCGTGATCCAAACCGCACTTTACTTGTCTCCTTCATATCATCCATAATACTTTTTCCAATCGCACCGATTGTATCCTCTTCAGAGACAATTCCCGAAACACTAAGCAACTGAGGCCAATGGGGTTGGAGATTGTTGTAACTGTGAAATAAAGAAGCATTTAGGTTAAAAAAATATTTTAGAAAATTAAAAAATAACAAAAACGTAAAAGAGTAGATATTGTAACCTTTTTGCGGGTGAAGTAGCAATGGTAATATTTTTGTAAAGTATAGAAGCTTGAAAGTTTCCTTGGAGACATATATAGGAACCAGGAAGATCTTCGGGGACTCTAGTCAATAAATTCCATTTTGCGTTAAATCGAGTTTTAGTTATATTAATCATTGTAAAATTCATGAAAGATATCGTAATATCTGGCACATAAATCTTTTCATGTGTCCGTACGGAAAACCAGCAAGTTATGCCAAACATGAAAATGATGAACAGAATGCAAAGAATCCATGATGAAATCAATAATGCGTCAGGGTTTGGAACTGTTTCTTTGTGTTCCATTTTGTATCGTTGACCAAAGAGAGAAACAGAGAAACAGAGAGAGAGAAAACAAATTGGAGTATATAAAGAAGATGAGAAATTTCAAAAAATAGTGTTTCATAAAATGTTAACAGATTTAGGTACACCACTTAATTAGCTTCTTTTTCCATAAGATTTTGATATACAGTATATACTATATATAAATAACTTTCTTATTTTGTATTGATTTTTTCTTCACTCTAATAAATTATGATTTGAAGTTTGGACATGTAGTATTAAATTAAAAATCTAGCAGAGTTTCTATACAAAAATATATACATATATATATATATATATATATCAAAATTTGGTCACTGGTGATAAAATGTATTTCAATATATAAAAGTAAAATATTTTTAAAA
>OVAY01001040.1:0-37332 GCA_900406395.1 Kernera saxatilis
CTGCTATTTTTTAAATATCATCTATAATTTTATTTATTGTATCAAAAACTTATATTTTTCTCTATCTACATCCAAAAGTTACAAAAAATCTAGACATGACAATTATTTGTTCAATGTTTAAATACTTCCAAATATACTATAGTATTGTATTAACTTCATCATCACTTTTAGTAGTATCAATTTTTTTAAACGTTGAATTTCTAACATGTAAATATTTTTTTTGGGATAATCTAATTGGTCGTTAACATACATTTTATTGCGATATCTGAAATTATTAATCATTAATTTCAAGTTCATATATGTTATTTTACAAATAGATTCATCTAAATTTATTGATATATCATCGTTTAAAAAATAATTTTTAAAAAATATAGTCTAAACAAAAAATATCTATATAAATTAATATTTATTAATTTATCGATAAATTAATACCTTTCTAAATTAATAAAATTTCACGGTTCCGACATTATTAATTTATAGAGGTTTTACTGTATATTGTATCACGGATTCAACTTTTTTGGAAATAATGATTTACGTTGTATTTTAATATCATCAACCATTTAGTTCCGAATTCATGGAGTCGAGATTCGGTCTCAACCTTCAAGATTATAAAAAAAAAGAAAAAATTAACGTCTAAAAAAGAGAAATTAAAAAAAAAAAGAAAATATAAATTTATTTATTACGTACCTACTCAATACTTAATATTCTTAAAAACGTCGCACTTAAATATTATTACACAAATTGATTTGACCTTGTAACAATATTCGTGTAATCTCACGACTTAAGTGCTTAAGAAAGAAATAATTTAAATTAATTTTTAGTTAATTTTGACAAAACATTGTTTCAACACTGTTAAATTATATTTATCGTGATGTAAAGAGGAGTATATAGTGTTGAGGGAGGATGCTGCGGGAGCTTTGTACCCACGGCAGATTGTTATGTAGTTTTATTTCTATTAAACGGAAGTTTGACTCCCGGTTCTTCACCAAAAAAAAAAAAGAGGAGTATATATCCTAAATTTCAATAAAGAAAAAAAAAAAGAAAGACAGAAAGAAAGAAAGAAAGAAAGAAAGAAAGAAAGAAAGAAAGAAAGAGGAGTATCCCTTAAGGAATATCGATCCTGATAGTTAAAAAAAAAAAATATCGATCCTCATAATAGCCATGCCAACTAATTTTTATAGTTTTTTGAATACTTTATCATGACGATTATTAAAAAGAAAAAACATTTGTGTAACAAATTATTATATCTTCTATGGAGTTTTATGTTGCTGCCAAGCTACAACAGATCGACCTAATCATCCCTTGTACTATATGTGTCTTATATCTTATAATTTTTTGTGGGTATTAGAATTTATGTCCTGATTAATTCGTGTATTATATCAGTGACAAACGTAATCCAATAATACTATTTAGAGAAATTGGGTCATATGACCTTTAAAAATTAAATTTAACCCAATAACCATGTAATCCACATCATCAGGTCCTCTATATAATTCCTAATTATGTAAAATATAAATGAAAAGCTATTTTTTTTAGGATTAGCTATTTTTTTTAGAAATCAAACAAAAAAACTTGTTTGTTACAAAGTCTTATTTTATGGTTTAGTTTTAGAGTTTAATTAAGGTTTATAATTTAAAATTCTGGGATTTAAATTTAGACTATTTGTTTTTAAATGATCGAAGTCCAAAACAAATTAGAAGAAGCAAATCAATTATTTGTGCACATGGGAAAGAAAAAAGGTTTAAGTAGGGTGAGGATTATTTCCGTCTGTAAATAGTTACGCACTTGGTATGTTTTATGTAGGTGTTATCTTCTTAATGAATTATTTTGGGCAAAAAACTGACCATTACACCAATTCACTCTACTATTTAACGTTGTAGTAAAATGAAAATACTTGTTTGATTTCTTTAATCAGTATTAAAAATGAGGTAGAAGTAGAACACTAGAACTTATTAGCTAAATATGTACATCCACTCTAATTGTCTGATTAAACATTTCTTGCTATTATTGGTTGAGTATACGTTCTTACATAGACAGAGTGGACAATGGACAAGACTTTGTAACAAACAAGTACGATCCAATGATCCATTATTTCGTGAGATATAAAATTAGATTAAATTTTGCAACAGTTTTTTTGTTTGATTTCTTTTTCTTTTTTTTGCAAGAGTTTTGTGTGGACAACAAACAATAAAAAGACTTGTCATACGACGCATATTAAAACCTCAAGAGACGACAAAAGAAAAAAAAAATCTATACAATAATTATAAGCATCAAGTGGTATCAGAATCTGATAATCAGATGCTGAACAAGAAATCAACAAAATTATATAAAAAAAACGCCATTACGTTCATATCAATATTTTTGAACTAACTGATTTTTTTTGCTGGAAAAGTATGAAAAAATGCCAACTTTCCTATTATTGTACATGTGTTTAACAAAATATTAATTTCAAAATTTAATTTCATCATTTTTATTAAAATTTAATTAAAAATATAACTTAGCATAAATGAGTACTTTTTAGTTTTTTAGATACATCTTCAGCTAAACTACTATATATTTGATTAGTATTAGTTTCTTATTTTGCCGATTGTGTTTTACTTTTAAAGAACCCATAAGATCTCATCTCATCGGTCAATCCTTCAAAGGTAGCTATTATACAATTTAGAGCCATAGTAAACACAGGTTTCAGGCTTTGTAAACGTTATATACATGTGTTCTTAACGAAATCTAGACTAAAGTTTCCAATTTCAATGGTCGGGTCGTGGAAACCTCTAAAAATTCCAGTTATCGGTCTTTTAAGAACAATAAAAGAAAGTCAATTTCGTTAAGCTAACACTGTGATGTTGCAATCGATCTTTATTACACAACCCTATTCTCCAACCATAAATGGACCAATAATTTTGTTTGACCAATGATTTTCGTTTTACTGTTTAGGGTTGTATCTGAGAAATATCTATTTTGTCCTTGTGCCAATTTAAATATATACAGTATACTAGTATAGAGCTCTGTCGGCACATCAAGGAAGAGACCAATCTCAAGAGGCCACAAGTTCGATATATCTTTTTCTCTTTAACATTCTTTATTTTTGTTTTAAAAACCACTAAACTAATGATTATAATCGTAAAAATGGTTATTGCAGTCAAGACGAAAAACTGAAAATATGGCATTACGTTTACAACCGTTGGAAATTGACAATAATGAATTCATGTGGTTATTATTTCTTTATTTTTTTGAAACTTAATTCTTGTGGCTATTTCGATCCAAAAACAAATATCGAAGTAAATGGGAAGAATTAGTATATATATCTGTAACAAGCTTTATATAACTCAAAGAAAACATTGTTTTTTTTTTTTGTTAAAAGAAGAAAACATTGTTATATATATACCTTAATTAATTGTTGTTAAATTTGTTGGACAATTATACTACAACTAATAAGTTTGGTGAAACATATTTAGAATTTAACAATAATTTGGTGTAAGAGTGTGTTAGACGTATGTATCAACGATTGTTCAAAACAATGTTTTTTCTAATACTATTTTCAAAAAATTTGATTGACGGTTATAAAGATAGACTAGTAACGGATATACGAAAATTAAACTACTGATTAATAACGATAAACGAATAACCCAACAAAATAACAGAAACAACGAACTAAAACATGAAAAGAAAGTATGTCTGAAAGAGACTGTCTAGTTGATCGTAGTCGTAGTCGCCATGAGCATTCTCGAACCGAAGCCAGCCCTCAGAACCTCGGTTAAAAGGAAGTCTAAACTTTTAAGGATAAAAAACCACAAGATTGGAACCTGCAAAACAACCAAACACGATACAAACCCGAGACCCAACCCATTTCCACAGATGGTTCGGGAAACGAACCGACAAAGAAAATCTCGATGGTCTAAACAATCTCCTCGAACCACCATTCGCGATTATGTAACAATTTTTGTTGTAATTGCCAAATTTCCCTTCCAAAACAAATCTTCCGGCTAACAACAAAAAAGATCACAGTGGAAACTAACCGGCGAAGGCTTTAGCCGCCTCCACAACGTGACTTCCCCTTCAACGAGAAAACCAGCAAACTCGCAACCGCTGCATCACTAAACCGGAAGTATAATTCACCATGAGATGATGCAAACTTTTACATACAATGTTACATTAATGGTGTTCAAAACAATGTTACATACAAACTTTTACTATTGTTTTTTTGCGGCTAAACATTTACATATAAAGTTTTTTTTTTGTCGTCAATTTGTTATAAAGTTTTTAACATTTATTATGCTATAGATTGATTGTTATGAGAATTTTTTGTTGTCGGCAATTGTTATGAGAATTTATCGTATCTACTAATATATTCATTAATATTTAATATCCACGTACGACGAGAAATGCTTTGAGAAATGCTTCCCTTTTCCAGTCAACTCTCTCAAACTTTCAGTACTTATGTAGTTACTAGCATTGCCAAGGACAAAACTGCCACATCACGATATGCTGATCTCATCTATTTTGTCGGTTTCTCGCCGCCTAACGTCACTCCCCAAATATGGCTTCTGCCACGTGGAAATAAAAATCACCCACTTTTTTTTTTTTTTCGTATAGTGATAGATTCTTATGAAATCTTGTTTTTTTCCTTAAATACATTGATAAAAAATAAATACCAGTTTTGTTGTTGGTCCCCATTCAGTTGTATAAAATAAATTTTATTAGTTTTATATGGCAGCCATATTTGTCTATAGGACCTACGAAAACAATATAACAATAAAATATATCCCACTTTCAAATATCTAATTAATTCCATGCCCCTTATATATATAGGATTAGGTTTTGAAATAAGTTATTGGAACAACACAAAGAGATAACAAACAAATAAAAAGAGATATATTGTAAAAAAAAAAAAAAATACATGGAATATTCTCAATCTACCATGTATTCTTCTCCGAGTTCTTGGAGCTCATCACAAGAATCATTCTTATGGAACGAGAGTTCTTTCTTAGATCAATCATCTGATCATCAATCCTTCTTTTGCCCTAATTATAATAATTACTCCGATGACTTTTTCTCATTTGAGTCATCGGAGATGATGATCAAAGAAGAAGCTCAAAACGGCGACGTTTCCAACTTCGAGGAGGAAGAAAAGATTGGTATTATTGATGAAGAGAAGTCATACAGAGGAGTGAGGAAAAGGCCATGGGGGAAATTCGCAGCAGAGATAAGAGATTCCACTAGGAACGGGATTAGGGTTTGGCTCGGGACGTTCGACAAAGCCGAGGAAGCCGCTCTTGCTTACGATCAAGCGGCTTTCGCCACGAAAGGAGCTCTGGCCACACTCAACTTCCCCGTGGAAGTCGTCAGAGAGTCTCTCAAGAAAATGGAGAATGTGAATCTTCATGATGGAGGATCTCCGGTTATGGCCTTGAAGAGAAAACATTCGCTTCGAAACCGGCCTAGAGGGAAAAAACGATCTTCTAATTCTTCTTCTTCTTCTTCTTCTAATTCCTCTTCTTATTCATCTTCGTCCTCTTCTTCGTCTTCGTCTTCAACATCAAGAAGTAATAAGCAGAGTGTTGTAAAGCAAGAAAGTGGCACACTTGTGGTTTTCGAAGATTTAGGTGCTGAATATTTAGAGCAACTTCTTATGAGCTCATGTTGATCTTGTAATTGATTTCAGCTGTAGCTAGTATTATTAAACTTAAATTAATTTTGTGGTAGTTTTTGAAATTTGTTCGTTCATTGTGCAATTTCTTTGGTTCTCTTCCTTTGTTGTATCCAAATGAAATTATTGGAAGAGATGCGATGGTGATGTTGAACTGTATAAAAAAAAAACTCTATTATTGCGTATATAGCTGGAAAGTGTTTGTGTCCACCTTAATTGCTTTAATATTTTTTTGTGCATTAGTATTCTTTGTTTTTTTTTATACATAGGTAAAAGATATTAGAGAATAAAAGTATACATCTCTTATTAATCATTCCTATTAGTCTAAGACTGTGAATCTTATAATCTATCTAGTCGATCCAAGTAATAAAGGTATTCTGATTCGAATAACAAAATCCAACCAAAAAGAAGCTGATAAGATAACTATAAAGTTTTTCATTTGTAGGGTAATTCGATTAGATCTATAAAGCTAGGATCATATTATATTGTATAAATATGATATCATAATTATGTTTTCTTTTTTGAACATTAATATCAAAATATATGTTAAATGAATTATTATATTGTGTTCATATGTCGTTGGTGATGCTTTCGTTATCATTATTGTTAATTAATCTCATTATTGATTCGTTGTTTGACTTTCTTTGTTAACTTTTTTTTTGTTGAAACATTCTTATCCCAATAAAGCTAAGGATTCACCGTGGACGTTAAAATCAAGAGAAAAGGTTTTTTGGCTAAAAAATCAAGACAAAAGGTTGAGATTTTGTTGGATGAGAATATAAGTTTGACTAAAATTTGTAATCGAATGACTTGTAATACTGTTGTCGCCACATTATACATAATCTGGTAGTATGAGTGTGCTAAGAAGAAAAGGAAAAAAATTCTGACACTAAACGAATATTATAGTTTTAAATTTACATGTGAACTTATTCGAAATAAGAAATAGGCTAAAAGAGTACTAGACAAGAAGAAAAGGACAAGAGACTTAGAAAATAAAAACATATCCAAAGATCTAAAAGAAAGCGTGACCAATTGATGGTATATATATATATACTTCAAAATAAAATAAACATATCGTCAAAAAAAAAAACATATTAACAAAAAAAGTTAAACATATTAATGTAGTGAATCCGGTTTGACCCGGTCCGCTAAAATTGAACCGCAATCCAAAAATCCATGTTTACGCGATCCGGCATAGGTTTAAGAGTTGCAAGTTGTATCACCAATCTAACGGCAATTATAAACCTCTATAGTTTTTTTTTTTTTTCGATAAACTAAACCTCTATAGTTTTATGTTTGTTTCGCAGATTTTAACAAGGTTTTGATTTAAATTGCGATATTGGAAAGTTAAAAGCTTCGGTTTTGAACCAATTTCAATATTATAATTTATAACAAGAGCATTTAGTCGACGAAAGCTCAAACAGATTAAATGGTCCAAGAAAGGAAATCCATAAAGCTAGAAATATATAGAGTTAGACAAAATCCAGACGAAAAGCCTCAGCTCTAGCTCTAACTCTAGCTAATAAACTTGAAAATTACCAAAGTGATTAATAACTAATCAGTCATTAGGAGGAGTAAAACAAAGTTATTAAAAAGCATTGAACCACTACACTTTGTCTTCAATAGCCGTTGGTGGGAACCGCTTCCATGTACTGTTTCTCCACAACCTCCATCACTGTGTCTGCAATTCCACTTGCATACACACAAGATCCTTCACAAATCTGCCCCAAAATAAATTTGAAAAAAAGATTAGTTTTAAATTGGTTTGGAGCTAAAACAGGATCGAGGTTGCTGACATTTTCATTACCTTAGTGTTGAACAAGAAGCTGTAATGCTCACCAATCTGTCCTCCTGCAACATGGTGAAGATCGAGCTGGAGCTGATCAAGAACTTTGGTTGTGAACAACAAACAGTTAATCTTCTTCTTCTGGACAAGCTTGATTGTTACTTCGTCATCGATTATGCGTACATCGACCTCTGTGACTTTCGATTTCCTCTTCAGCCAAGAACATCTCAGTGAGTTGTTGTTCTTGTTCTTGTTGAAGCAAGATTGGTCTACTTCGCTCTGTGGCCTGTAATTCACAGTGTCTTCTTCTTGTTCTTGATCATCTTCTCCACCAACTCTAGCTTTCTTCTTGCTCCTGAATTTCCCAAATTTTTTCTTCTCCACAAGCATCTTAAACTCCTCGATTGTCCTTAGCAGCTCCTTGATGTAATCTATTGCCTCTCCAACGATCGATGCTCTATCATTCTATTAAACCAAGAAAAAGCAACAATGCCTCTCATAGTGTCATACACATGGATCAATTGAAGCAAAGTAAAGTAATGTAAGCAAAGTAAACCTTTGTGGGATTTGGAATGAGGTTCTTTAAGTCGAAGAAGCGATCATTGAAGTGAACTCTTCTTTCGCGTTCTGTAGGGAAAGTTTTCGACTTTCCTGATCCTCTTCCTTTACGTTTGCCTCCATTGTTAAACTCAAGAACCCCATTGTCGAATCCATTGTCGTTGTTGTTGTTTCCTACTTCGTAATACATCATATTCACTCCTCCATTTTCATCCATCTGAATGTGATCTTCAACTCCTAGTAGACAAGAACCGTTTCTTTGCTGGTTCTGGTCTCGAGGCTGCAGAGGGAAATTCAGATGGAAGAGAGGATCGTACATGACAGCAGCAGCAGAAGAAGAAGACATGATGTCCGAGAATGAGATTGATGAGTTAGGGAGCATAGAACGAGGAGGAGGCAGTGAGCATCTAGGCAAGTGTAAGAGACTAAGCAAATCAGGAGTTGTTGCAGAGTTTGGACCCAAATTGGCGAAATCTTGATAACCAGTATCCCAATTAGAGTGTTGTTGTTGATCATGAGCCATCTGGTGAATCAAATTGATGTTGTTTTGGAATTGGTGATCACAAGGAGGAAGAGGATTGATGTGAAACTGCAGAGGTGTTGCAGAAGCTTGAGGACAGTCTTGTGGGCTGAGATGGAATTCAGAGAGCTCTTCCACTTCAACACTGCAGTTGCTGTTGCTTGTGCTTCCGGCTACAAGAATTTGCGGCGGTGGTTGTGGTGGAGAGAAGCTGCTCTCCACCGTAACTTCTGCCGGAGTGTTGGGATCGAAACAACCCATCTCCTCGTAAAAGCTTCCTCTTCCTTCTGCGTTGTAACAAAAACACTTTTAGATCTTTCAAGACCCAAAAAGGGCAAATTTCATGAGAAATTAGACCAGAAATGGAAAAAAATCTGTGACCTTCCATGATGATGGTCCAACCACTTTAGACGATTCTTTAACACCTGCAAATCAACAGTAACATTTAACCATTTTAAGAAGATTAAAATTTGGAAAACCCAGAAACTCGAACCTAATTTCAAACAAGTTCGTTCTTTTATAATCTTAGAAACAAAACCCGGTTTTTAGATTCTCTTAAGCAGAAACGATTGCTCCATGAAAAATTTCTTAGAATGCAAGAGATATAACAAATGGGCTTAGGGTTTGAGTTTGACAATAAACAGAGGATTAATCGACAATAAACAGAAGGAGAGAGAAGATAAAGAGTAACCGGAGAAGAAGGAAGGAAATTTATCTTCTCAATTTCAGGAGAAGAAGGAAATTTCTTCAGGATATTTATCTTCTCAATTTCAGGAGAAGAAGGAAATTTCATAAACAAGTCTCTCCTTCTCTGTGTTTCAAATATACGGACATTTGCAGACGGAGACAAACAATAGAAGAAGGGGTAAAAAGATGAATTTTTTAGTTATTAGATTAAAAAAAAAGTCTCTCTTTTGTTTTTTGTCATCTGGGACGAAAATGTTGTATATAGCCATGTTTCTAACGCTAATTTCATTTCATGGATGAATTATTAAATATATCTAAATTGCATAAATGTTAATGCGTTTCAGCTTCAACAATTGTAGGAAAAAAAAGGTACTAGCATTTTTTATTTTTTACCATTCGTTATAAAAGTTCGCATTTTTTAAAAAAGGTAAATATGTAAATATTGTTTTTTTGGGGATGTTTTGGTTGGAGCATGTGATTTCTCATTGTGGCCAAACATCAAGGTTGGTTACAAGGATCAAGAGATGGGTCCCATGCCGAATCTCTAAGGTCTTTGCAACGACTTAAGGGGCATTTCCGTCATTATAAAGCGAATACGATAATGTGGACCCCATGTTTGCCTCCCGTATGCGAGACTCACCAACTAACCATTTAGCCTCTTTTGCTCTTTCCCTTTTTGTCCTTTGTCTTTCTTTTTTGTATAACTTGGATGTATAAGATCTCAATACTTACTTAAAAAAAAAAAATTCCGAATACAAAATGTAAAAGAACCCATTCGGCATCTTTTTCTTCTGTCTTCGATATATTTTTTAATTTTATACTTGTAAACATAGCTTATACCATATGTACAATAGAGAATATAGCACTTTATATTTCAATTACTACTATAATTTTTTTTACCAAAAATATCTTCATATTTCAGTTTGTTTTTATTAATGTAAGCTTTGAATATATTTATGGCACAAAAATTATTTTCCAACGTTTAACTGTTTTGAAAAATAATTATGAAATAAATTGAGTAAACATGAACCCTGCAAAATAAAAATTTGGATAGATTAAATTTTTATTGATAACATAGTAAAAGTTTCATGTTGCGGTTAGGTCATGCGATATCTGTTTATAGCAAAGAGAGAAGGGTTGTTTGAGAAGATGAAGAGGTAGGTCCCACATCCAAGAATGCGATAATATTATTTCCATTTATTTGATTTTGTAAAATAATTAGGGGGCAATATCGTAGTTTTTCAGGAACTGGAAAATAATCTGGTCACCTACCTCTCTCGTACACTGCTAGTCTGCGACTTCCGTCTGACCTCTACAAACTCTGATCACTTTAAAACATTGACATGCCTTTTATCAATTTAAAAAAAAAAAAAACTAGAGGTCCTTTCTATTTAAAGTGAAGATCTTGAGAAATTAAAAATTCAATGCCGGTTCGGCCCATCTAGAATCGACTGTTTCAGAGAGGGAATGGATTAAAGTAATCAAACATATCAATTTTTTTTTTATGTATTTGTTTTAACAGTTAACTACTAGAGATGTTTTGTAGAATATAACAGGATTGAACCGCACTTCACTGAAAATGTCAAATATAACTTGAACCAGAACTGGTTCTGCCAAAACCCGACTTAACCGGTCTAATAACCCGTCACAATATCCCTAACGAGGATGAGAGAAAAATAGTATTTGGGATTGTATAGGCTTAATTTGGTTATCTATAAACCTATGGAGCTTGCATGATTATATGTTTCATCATCATGCTTCTTTTCTTTGAACCATCTTTTTTCGAGTAATCAGAATGATTTAGTAGTATACGACATTTACATGTATTGCTTATTTTAGCAGAAAATATCCAAATTTAGATATCATGATTTTCATTTTCGATGTTGAAAAGTTACCATATCCTTCTTTCGTTTATAATAAGCACATGACATGCATGTTTCAAAGAAACTATTAATGGATCTGACATTTTTTAGCTCTGATTAAAGAAAGTTTTAACCAAATCAAACCATATTATGACCTAAATTTGACTCCAAGAGAAATTGATTCAGTCTTGCAAATGAGTAAACAATGGACTAAAAACGTCATAAAATAGATGAAGTTAACTAATAGTTAATTATTGTTGAGAAGAGCAGCCATGCAGTGTTTATCCACAACTTCAATCACTCTGTTTGCTATTGCATTTGCATGTACTGCTGATTCTTCATATATCTGCATGTTATTGATCAATCATTATTCCCAAAACTCAATCCAATAAATATCAGATGTTATATATGCATATAAACTATTTTCAGATGTTAAATGTTTTGAAGAAGACCAAATTAAATTTGGATCGATTAATTTCTGTTGCGGTATATGTCACGCGATATATATTTATAAATTATAGCAAAGAGATCGAGGTTTGTTTGTTCGAGAAGATGAAAAGGTAGGTCCCATATTTATTTTGATCTTTTTTTTTTTTTGTAAAGGGATTAGCCATCCTAAATCCTAACCGTACAAATTATGATTACTTTTAGAGTTTAGAATCATAGGGATGTTTTTTTAATTTTTACTCATTTTTTTATCCTAGAGAAGTCAAATCTAATTTGAACCAGAAACTGGTTCTGCCAGTACCCGACCAAACCGGTCTAACCCGTTCTAATATCCCTAGCAAGCACGAGACATATCTATTTTTATATTGTCTAGGGTTTAACCTATAATAATATATTAATATGGAGCATGAGATTATCTACTTCATCATCAATACTTCATTTCTTTGAAGCATTCCTTTTCTCGGTAACAAGATAAGGAGAATATGACATTTACATGTTTGCTTGTTTTTAACGGAAGATATTCCAAAATATCATTTAAATAATTCTTTCTTATATATATGGTATGGGCTTATTACTATGTGAGTTTTGTTAACGTGAGAAACATTAGTGAATCATTCTACTTTCCATAAGGATTTAAACCAGCTCAGAGACAAGTTTTACCTTAGAACTTGACATAATAAAAATAACAAATGAATAATGGAACTGTTATATATATATTTTTAGCCTTAAATCGGATAAGACCATATATAATCTTTTAGCTCCAAGCTTAAGCTTTATTTAGTCTTGGAAATGAGTAAACATGGATTAAACAAAACGTCAGAAAATAGATGAAGTTAGCCTAATTAATAGTTACTGATGGGAAGAGCAGCCATGTAGTGTCCATCCACAACTTCAATCACTCTATTAGCTATTGCACTTGCATATATCGTTGATCCTTCATTTATCTGCATTTTACTCAATCAAGCATTACCAAAACTCAATCCAATATATATTCCATAATCAATATTGGTATATATATTCATTGATCACTAACCTTGGTGTTGAGCAAGAAACTGTAATGCTCACCGATCTGTCCTCCAGCGACGTGGTGAAGATCGAGATGAAGTTGATCAAGCACCTTGGAGACAAACAACAAACAATTGATCTTCTTTTTCTGCACAACTTTGATTGTTACTTCATCATCAACAATCCTAACATCCACTTCTGTTACTTTTGATTTCCTCTGCAGCCATGAACATCTTAGAGAGTTGTTGCTTGAACACTGGTCTATTACGTTGCTCTCGGGCTTCTTCTCCATGTTTTCATCATCATCATCATCCTCGTCATTAATACGATCATCCGAGTTGTTATTGTTGTCTACTTCATTGTACTTGTGTCTCCTCCCACCACATCTTTTCCTCTCAACCAAATACTTAAGCTCGCTTACTCTTCTGCGCAACTCGTTGATGTAATCGATTCCATCTTGAAGAATGGATGCTCTGTCTCCCTAATAACATATTATATGAATTAGGCAAAGAGACACTGGAGAGACAAGAAAGATTGTTGTCATAACTAAACTAACCTTACTCGGGCTAGGAATGAGCAGTTTCAAGGCCTCGTACCGCTCATTCAAGTGACATCTTCGCTCACGCTCTGTTGTAAAAGGTTTGTTCTTTCGCTTCCCTCGTCCTTTACGCCTAATTTTTTTGCTAAACTCGATGATTTCGCTATCGAATTGAGCATTGCTGTTCTCATTCCCAACTTCTGACTGATCTCTTTGACTAGTATTGGTATCAATTCCAAGCAAGAACCCTGAGTAGTCATTAGCAGCAGGGATCAATGGAGGCTGTGGAGGAAGGTTTAGGTGAAAGAGTGGGTCATATGTGAAGCAAGACCCCGCCGTTATATCCGAAAGGTTCGAGCTTGGTAATGACATTGAGCATCTAGGCAAATGCAAGAGGCTGAGAAGATCAGGAATTGGAGTTGTTGTTGTGCTTGGATCTGAAGTGTTCATGAAGAATCCAGAGTTGTCTGCAGAAACAGACCAATTAGACTCTTGAACCATCTGGTGGATCAAGGTGTTGTTGCTGATTTGGCTCTGAGTTTCTGAGCTTGGGAAAGAGACAAGGGAAGGGAAAACAGAGAATTCCTCCATTGTTGGGAGCTTAAGGTCGTCGTTAAAGCTGTTTGTTGTGCTTCCGGCGACCACGAGCGGTGGTTGGAACTGGTGGCTTACCGGAAAAGCTTCATCCGCCGTCGGGGAGTGGAAGAAATCGCCGTTGTTGTCGACGATTGCTTCCACCGTCGGATAAGGATCAAAACATGAACTTTCCACGTACATTCTCAACTGATCTTTTCTGCAACCAAAATTAATTTCTCACCACCACAATTAATCATCAAGACAAAAGCCAATCTAAATTAATTATATAGATAATCAAATTATCATTAGTAACGACCTATAAATTAAAGAAAGAGAATTTGTATAAACTCCAAACCTAATCTCAAACTAATTCCCTTCACTTTCTGTCCCTTTCTTTTGGATTTGAAAAAAACAAACAAAAAGTTCTCTGCTTTTTGTGTTTGATATATATCTTCTCTTCTCTCACATTTTTCGTATTGACTCAAATTGAGACTTAGTTTAGAGAATGAAAATGCTTTCATTACCAGAGTTAGACGATGATAATCTTCTCCTTGAAAAGCCTAAGCTACCACCAACAACTTCATAAATTTCTGCTTCAAACCTTGAAAGATCATTTCAACATTTGTAACTAAAAAGAAATTTCTTTTTTGGTTTGGTTTGCTTTATTTCTGTTTGATGGGGTTAGGGTGTGTTTGTGTCTTTTGGGTCTTTCTTGTTCCCAGAAGAGAGGGTTTTTTGGACGTGTTCGTATTGTTTTAGACAGCTCTCGACTATATACTTGAAGACAGAGGAAACATTTTTTCTGCTCTTTTTTTTTTTCTTTTTTCTTTTCAAAATGATAATTTGGCAAACGAGTAAAAAATGGTTCTGACCTTTATTTTCTGTCACAAATAAAGCTTTCAACCTTTTCATTATTTACAATAGTTACTTTAGATAACGAAACATCGTGAGATCCATGTTCAAAAAAAAAAAAACATCGTGAGATTCAAAGTTTTGCTCTGTTTTTTTGATGTAATTCAATCCGTATTTTTCCAAAATGATAGAATTTGGAGCAAAATAAAATTTAAAATCGACATGGAGACTAATGAGATAATATGGAATTGAAATAGATTGGTTAAGGAATTTGTGCTACTGATACGTGAACGTGATGTTCCCCAATGTCAAACAAAAATTATGATAGTGGACTGTGATAGAAAGTTGGTAATTGTACATTTTAAAAAAGAATAACATTTGCTGTTAATACGAGAAATGCAAAATAAACAGAATAATTACTATTAATGAATATAGTATTAGAGATCAGTTGGGTCATGCAATCTCGCTTTTTGGCCACAACGGCAATGGACCCCACAGGGAATCTCCCTTTTCCTTGTATTTTTTTCTTCTCACAGAGTCAAGGGTAATTATGTCATTTAATTCCAAAAAATCTTCCAACTCTTCCACGCTTGGTAACATCATTGTTTACAATTTATGAAGGCAAAATTGAACTAAACACCTAACCGGCTAAATTATTGGGCTGCGGATCAACTTAAACCGGCTGGATCGTAAGATATACAAAAATATGGAGATCATTTCTGTTATGTTGAGTGACGGTTTTTAT
Source organism: Kernera saxatilis (assembly GCA_900406395.1). NCBI lineage: Eukaryota > Viridiplantae > Streptophyta > Magnoliopsida > Brassicales > Brassicaceae > Kernera > Kernera saxatilis. Next base: position 15,224 of record OVAY01001040.1, read on the forward strand.
CCGGTCTAAAAGCTTTTGGGTTATCAGAACACGGCACAGACCCGGTTCACGATTGGCCGCGGTTGGAACAACTCTGTACCAACCTCAAATCGATGTTAAGCTTTTGCAGTTTAAGATTTAAGTTACATGAGGTTTAAGATCTGCAATCTGAAACATCTAATGAGTTTATACAGTTGTTCATAGAACATGAAACTCTTCTGTTAACACAAATCCATCCACGAGAATACGAAAACCCGATGTCATCGAATGAGATTATTCATTACATTACCATAAGTTTTAGTAGAGACCATTTTCTTCAGTTTGCTCGTTCGCGTAGGACTTCAAGATCGACCTCTGTAGGATCAGTAGCTTGAATCTCATAGTGAATCCCTTGAAGCTCCCTCCTAAACCTGTCTTTAGAAGTCGCGTAAAGCATCTTTGCTCTAATTCGAGAGGTCGAAGGAGACCTACAATGTCCCAATCAAAATGATTTCAAACTCATCAAAATCTCAAGACTTTTGCTTATGGAAAGATCGAAACCTTTCAATCACATCAAAAACTAAACTAAAACTAACCAAGCGACGAAGAAGATCTTGCTCTTTTGGCAATTCTCAGAAGTAACGAAATCGAAGTCATAAACAGCGTATCTGCAATCATTGTCGGGGAGAGAAGCTAAGAAATCATCGTAGCTCTCTGCAGGGTTTCCGGTTTTCTCAACCACCACTTCTTTTTTGGCTTCATCGATCTTGAAGACGACGTAGCGATGAGTTTTCTTCCTCTGCAGCTCATGAAATGTGGTTTTGCTCTGATCTGCTACATCCATTCCGGATGTTGCATTTGGCTATGGAGATAAACAAACATACAATCAAAGATTCGATTTTTAAGTATATAATCGAAATTCGATCATCGATATGAAGCAGTATGATGATCCCAAAACCCCAAGGGGGGAAAATCGAAATAGGCTACGGTTTTAACATCGACTCCATCAAAATCAATTGAATCATAATAGCACAATCTTATACGAATCCTGCTGCAGAGTATATAAAAATGCAAACTTTATTTTTTTCCAACATTTCTTAGAAACGAAATTGAAGATCCAAAGAGTGCATGCGACTAGAATCTCTCCGTATAACAACAAATTAAATCAGAGAATTATACAATAAAAATCATGGGTATAATGCAGAAGAATGAAGAGCAAAGGGGTTTTTCTATATTTTTTTTTAAATTACCTTGCTAAGTCCTCTGAAAGACATGGATTGATTCTGCTTTCTTCAGACCAGAATTGGTTTTGGAGAGATTTGAGAGGTGTGAGAGACGAAGACGACACGAATCTATCAAAAGAAAAAATTATATAAGAGGAAACCCGATGCGTCGCTTTGCTCTTCGTGCACACTTTTGTTTACTAATTAGTTTTGAAAATCTTTTTAAGGGTATCAGAGAAGAAAAGAGAAGAAGTGGACGGTGGCGTTAGAGCAACGCGACGACTTTTGACCCCATTTCATATTTGGACGGATCTGAGACTTTTCTTAAACGTGGGCCCCATTTTCTGCCGCGTATCTATCATTTTTGGGCTTTTCTAGACCCAATATCGTATCACCAACAAAAAACATTTGGGCCTCTGAACTTAGAAAACGACGTCGTTTTAAGATCATCTCTTTAATTGTGTTCTGACTGCTCTACGTAGCAATTATACAGTCGCGGCGGTTCACTCGAACTCCGGCGACTCCAACGTTTCAACACACCTGCCTGTGCCGTCGTCTCTCAAAGATGCAATTTCTGGTCGGATTTCAAATTCTTTTTCTTAGTCTCATTTGCAATTTTCCAAATTAATTGAATGATTTGGTAACTTGGTGAAACGAAACAGGAGAAGGTGAAGATGATAAAGAAGGAAGAGCCTGTAATGGTGAATAATCCTGAAGATTTTCCCGTTTATTGGTTCGAGACCTCCGATTCTGTCTCTCACCGTTTTCAGTTCGAATCCGACGGCCACCTCTCTGTAAATCTCTCTCTCTGTTGTTGTGAGAAAACTATTCAATTCGACATTGTTGTTGTTCTTCTTGTGCCATTTGATGTTGCTCTCAGTGTGGAGGAATCGTTTGCGAATTATCATGTGTTGGTGTGTCTTATAGATGAAAGTTGTTGATGACGCAAGACCCGTTCCTCAAAAGATGGTTGAATCCTTCCTTAACAAGTTCTTTCCTTCAGGATATCCATACAGGTGACTCAAAATTGAAACTGTTGTTTTAGAGGATCCCCCTTGGTTAAGCAAGAGAAAGACTTCTTTCTGTAGCTTAAGTGCTTAACCATTGAAGCATTCTTTCTTTCTTCTCTGCAGTGTGAATGAAGGATATCTTAGGTACACACAATTTCGAGCACTTCAGCATATCTCAAGTGCAACATTATCAGTGTTATCGACTCAGGTCTTCTTCGTGACTCTTGCGGCAATGTTGTTTACATTACAACCTTGTAGTTTTAAATCTAGTCCAATTTTCGTTTTGATTGTTCAGCTTGATTTTTGATTTGGAAAAATTGCCTTGTTTACTTAAGCTGTTGCAATGGAGGTTTAACATGGATATATAGTTTTTCTCTTACTCCTCTGCAGTCACTGCTATTTGCTGCAGGCTTGCGGCCTACACCGGCTCAAGCAACCGTTGTTAGCTGGGTATGTTACCACTTTAGTTTTTTAGTTAGTTTACTTGTTCCAGGCCTACTCGTAAGTGAAATTCTTGTTAACACCTTTGGTTTAATAGATTTTGAAGGATGGGATGCAGCATGTGGGAAAGCTGATTTGTAGCAATTTGGGTGCAAGAATGGACTCTGAGCCAAAACGGTGGAGGATTTTGGGTATTCACCATTCTTTAGCTACATGTTTCTGCTGATGTCTTCACAGTTTCAACCATTAAACGTAATTAATATTTATACAGCTGACGTGCTTTACGATCTTGGTACTGGTCTGGAACTCGTTTCTCCTTTATGCCCACATTTGTTTCTTGAAATGGCTGGTCTTGGGAATTTCGCTAAGGTATATATTTATCTTCTTTAACATACGGGAGAATCTATCAGCTCTTATGCACTGAATCTTTTTGTCCAAAGGGGATTGAAGTGAAACTATTCTTAGAACATCAGTGCCTGCCTTCCTCAGCATCTTCTACAGGGGACCCATGAAATATATTATCTTTTTTTTTTTTTTTTTTTTTTTTTTTTTTTTTTAAATATTTTTTTTTTTTAANTCTTTCTAGAGACCATCTTTTCATAAATCAATCAGCTTCACTGGTTGGTTGTAGTTATCTCTGTGTTTCACATTCTTGTGGCATTGTTTGATTCAAAAATAGGGAATGGCTGTGGTTGCAGCAAGGGCAACAAGATTACCAATCTATTCATCTTTCGCCAAAGAAGGAAATCTTAGCGACATTTTTGCCAAAGGAGAAGCTATCTCTACTCTTTTTAATGTTGCCGGGATAGGTGTTGGGATTCAACTTGCTTCCACAATATGTTCATCAATGGAGGGAAAGGTAATTTCCTTCTGCTCATCCGTTACTCTCTGTTTGAGAATGCTGTCTCTATTTGTTTGGATTGCAACTCGGTTATCTTAGAAAAGGCTGATACTTGCAGTTGGTGGTTGGGTCGATTCTTTCGGCTGTACATGTGTATAGTGTCGTAGAGCAGATGCGAGGAGTACCGATCAACACACTGAATCCACAGAGAACTGCTTTGATCGTGGCTAATTTTCTCAGGGTAAATAACATCATTTTTAGTTCAATCCTCTTGAAACCATCTTGTTGATTTCTTTTATGACATCAAAGGTATTATTCTGGAATCTATTTCAGACTGGTAAAGTCCCAAGCCCTCCTGATCTAAGATTCCAAGAAGACCTACTGTTCCCGGAGAGACCAATCCAAGACGCAGGAAATGTAAAAGTGGGAAGGGCTCTGCATAAAGTTGTGAAGCCTTCTCAGGTGCAGAAACTAAAAGAAGTGTTTGTAGAGGAGAAGTTTCTATTGAGTCAAGGCAAATCATGGACCGATATGGTCTTAGAGCACGATGCTACTGGTGAAGATGCATTGCGAGGGTGGTTAGTTGCAGCGTATGCCAAGTCAATGAAAAAGATATACAATGACCCCGATGATATAATATTGCAAGACGCATATGACAAAATGAACGATGTCTTCAATCCATTTTTATCTCAAGTGCAGGCTAAGGGATGGTATACCGATAGATTTCTCGATGGCACGGGAACAAGATTCGCTTGGTAGCTCCGAGTTTAAGGTAATTTTTGTTCCAAGTGTGAACAAGGACTTGTAGACATGAGAAGTCTTTGTCCAGATCATGAATCCACAATCTAGTGTTTGAAGACTAGAGTCATAATGTTAGGTGAAAACCAAAGTATTGTGGAGAAAAGTTTGAAGGTACGGTTCTTGTCCTCGTTTGTACTTTTTTTTTGGGTCATTAAAGGTCTACATATAGTATCATATAATTTAATCAAACTGGAATCTGATTAATACTTTTTATGAAAATATATTTATTATAAGTAAAAAAGTTGATATCTCTTTGTGGTCTAAAATTTGTATTTTCCATGGTCAAATCATGTGTGCTGGCTATATTTTTCCTTAGACCTGGACTCTTTAGTCTTAATTTGGGATTTATATAAGTGAAATATCTCAAAGTATACCACTTTTATTTCATGTGATTGAATCTAATACTAGATAAACGAAATTATCAAAGCTACTTTAGACGGTTCTCCATTGTTTTTTTTTTTTTGTTTTTTTTTCTAATCATGGCAGAAAATTCTAATCCTGATTTTCTAAAAACTAATATGTGGGATGATCAGTTGGTTGAACCAAGCCACTGAACACATGGGTCCATTTATTTTGATTTTAACGAGTCTAGGAGATAGCATGAGACTGAGAGGTATAAAATTTGGTTTTGTTTCAGGTTGAACCCAAACTAAACTTTCTTATGGTAGATTTTAATGTTTAAAATGTTGCATAAAGAATAAATCCTACATAAAGCAGAGATAAAACAAAAATATGAAATTCAGCGTTTAATGCATGCGGCATTAAGAGGTTGTGTATCAATATACTCTTATTCAAATTTGGACCTCCGCATAGATGGATTACAAAAAAAAAGAGGAAATTTTGGCATAGAGTTTGCTTTCGTAGACTCTATAGTGGATTTTTTGTTTTCGTAGAGTTTGGTTTAAGATGTTTGGGCGAATATTATTAAATTTTCTTTGCATAAATGAGAATATGAGATTAAACCCAATAACGTTTTTCAATTATTTCTACAAATGGTCTAAAATAAGGGTAATGCGTCATCAACTGCGTCACTAACACTATGATTGCAGTCTTGTAGGGTGTAAAAGCCTTTAAATATCTAGTTGGGTCAGTTTCAAGAGGATAATACTAACGGTCTAAAATATTGGCTTTTTTTCTGACTTGCATGTATAATCAATAATGTAACTCAGCCGACCCCGGAAAATTACAAAAAGAAGCGACAAAATAGTATTTAATATATTAGATTGGACCCATTAAAATCTAGATTTCGTTAGGTCACGATCCATTTGTACATTGATTTGAATTTATCAATTATCAAACAACACGTGTATTAAAAACATGGGAACTTCACAATTGGAGTAGTGTTATCACAGAAGATAACCCGCATTGTATAAGAGAAAAAAAAACCAAAAAGAAAACGGAAAGGAAATTTTGTGAAAAAGGGCAAGATCTTAGTAATGATGGGAATAGATGTCGATGATCTTTGTTTGTTTTGTCTTTTTTTTTTTAATTTTATAAATTTGGTATAAATACATTTAATTGAAACACTATACAAAGTTGCTTTTGACAGAGACAAACAAATAGTTTAAAGTAAAAGTTGTAATGGTAAGGAAACTTGTAAGAACCATATAATTATTGGATCCATGTCACCAAAGTATCAATTAACGTCCGACAATTTCATCTAAACATTTTATGATCTCATGGTTATGATTTTTTTTTTTTTACTTAATGAGATACCATAAGAAATTTATGGTTCGATGTTTTCAAATGGGTGTAACCGATGCAAAAAATGATGAATTTCTGTCCGAAATGAATGTGCCAAAAAAATCATCTTGTATGTTAAAACACCACACATGTTAAAATCAACATCTCATGACGAATTTTTTTTATTTATTTTAAAAACACCACACATGAAATCTTGGTTTTTCGTCTCAAGCCGTTTTTATCGTCCATTGTCTCTGAGACGTAGTCAGCTTTTGTTGAAGACAGATTGATTTCGGATAACATACTCATCGCCCATGAAATCGTTCATAGCCTTAGAACTCACCCGAGAGTTTCTGAAGAGTTTATGGCAGTTAAATCAGATATGTCCAAAGCTTACGACATAGTGGAATTGAGTTATATTAGATATCTGCTATTGGCCTTGGGGTTTCAGAAAAAATGGGTAGATTGGGTAATGATGTGTATATCCTCTGTCACTTTTTCGGTTCTAATCAATGGGCAAGAACATGGTTTCGTTACTCCCCAAAGAGGTCTCAGACAAGGAGACCCTCTTTCTCCCTTTTTGTTTGTTCTCTGCACAGAAGGCTTATCGCACTTGTTGAATAAAGCTCAATTGGCTGGTGACTTGAATGGTATTTGTTTTGATGAAGCTGGGCCTTCTATTCACCACTTTCTTTTTGCAGATGACAGTTTATTCATTTGTAAAGCTACTGTAGATCAATGCAAGTGTTTGAAGCAAATTTTAAAGATTTATAGTGATGCAACGGGGCAAGTAATCAATGTGGAAAAATCTTCAATTACATTTGGGGAGAAAGTGGAAGATCTTTCGAAAAAAGCCATTCAAGACTGTCTTGGGATTTATAGTGTAGGAGGTGCTGGCGTATATTTGGGGCTTCCAGAATGTTTTAGTGGTTCAAAAGTGGATTTATTTGGGTTTTTGAAGGATAAGCTTAAAGAGAGATTATCGGGTTGGTTCGCAAGGTTGTTATCTCAAGGCGGGAAGGAAGTTTTGCTTAAAGCGGTGGCAACAACCATGTCTACTTATGCTATGTCTTATTTTAGACTTCCGAAAACTACTTTAAAGAACCTCACTTCGGTCATGGCAGACTTTTGGTGGAATACAGAAGAGCATAAAAGGAAAATTCACTGGATGCGATGGGATAAGATTTGTTTACCTAAGAGCATGGGGGGTTTGGGTTTTCGAGATCTAGAGTGTTTCAATCAAGCTATGTTGGCAAAACAAGCTTGGAGGATTATTTAATCACCAAACAGCTTTTTTGCTTCCTTTCTCCGAAGCAGATATTTCAATAGATGTGAATTTTTGTTGGCAGGTGAAGGTTCTCGCCCTTCGTTTTGTTGGAGAAGTATTCTCTTCGGAAGAGTTTTGCTCATGAAAGGCCTTCAAAAGAACATAGGAAACGGGAAGTCAACCTTGGTGTGGTTGGAAAGATGGCTTGTCGATGGTGATCCGAGAGTTCCTCTGATGAAAAATCCTCTTGTGGATATTGAATTGAGGGTTGATCATCTAATTGACGTTTCAAACAGAAGATGGAACTCTCAAAAGCTTGATGAGTTGTTTTTCCCTCGTGATGTGGCTTTGCTACTGGCTCAACAACCTGTAGTTTCTCAGGAGGATTTTTGGAGCTGGAAACACAATAAAAGTGGGGATTTCTCGGTCAAGTCAGGGTATTGGTTAGCCTGTCAATCGAAAAGCCACGAGTTGATTCGGGAGGCAGCCTTCCAGCCTTCTCTTAACGCTTTGAAAGAACAGGTATGAAGCTTCCAAACTTCTTCGAAAATTAAAAGTTTCATTTGGAAAGCTTTGAGTGGGGCAATTTCTGTGGATGATACTTTGGCGGAGTGAGGAATGAAGACGGATGGAAGATGTCAGATATGTGGAAAGGATGGAGAATCTATTAACCACGTTCTTTTTGCGTGTCCTGTGGCTAGACAAGTTTGGGCGGTATGTGATATTCCATTTCCTGAGGGTGGTTTCGATGTGGAGGCTTTATTTCCAAATTTTTATCACCTTTTAAAGGTTTGGAAATCTTCGCTGGTCCCGTGGACCATTCGATCTCTGTTTCCTTGGTGTCTTTGGTTTCTATGGAAAAACAGGAACTCGTTCATTTTTGAAGGTCACAGGTTCTCAAGCCTAGAAGTGAAGGATAAAATTAAAGAGGAGGCTAATTCGTGGTTTTTGGCACAGGAGATACCAGTAGCATGGTTTGAATCGGAGGAATCCCACTCTCAGATTCGTGACTCAAAGTGGAAAAGTCCATCTGAGAATTGGGTGAAATGTAATGTGGGTACTTTCTGGTCGAAATCAAAAAAGATTGCAGGAGCGGCTTGGGTTTTAAGGGATTCAAGAGGTGAGGTAGTGAGCCATAGTCGAAGAGCCTTCTTTAATACCGGAAGTTTGAAGCAGGCGTATTTTATGACTTCGTTATGGGCGATCGAGAGTATGAGAAGTCTCTGATGCCAAAGAGTGGTTTTTTCTCTAGATTCCAAGGAACTAGTGGGAGCTGTAACAAGACCACCGGCATGGCCTTCTTTCTGGTTTCAAAGTGTTGAATTGCAGCGATGTTTATCAGCCTTGGAGAGGTGGACAACAATTTTTGAACCACCCCCGTGCTCAAATAGAGGAGCCTTTCTCATTGCTAAGAGTGTGCCGACGCAGAACAGGTTCCAATCTTACATTGCTGCGTGTGGGCCAGGTTGGTTGAGGGATTTGTTTAGCTCTGAGAGTGACACGTCCTCTGTTTGAGGTGTGGTGTGTGTTTAGTTAGCGTTACTTTCATTATAAGCTTGTTTAGCAAGTTCTTGGGTGTGATGTTGGTCTTGAGCGTTGTATAAGTTTTTGTTAGGCTCGACTGGTTTGTTTGGCTCGTCTGTTTGTTATGGGGTTTGATATAACTGCCGGAGATTAATTCTCGGTCTGTTATTTCTCTCAACTAGTTCTTTTATGGTTATTAATTCAAAGTATTATTCAGATGAAAAAAAAAAGAAAGATGAAGATCATTAAGGGAAGTTTACATATAGATGCACTTTATAAAAAGTTATTACATTATAACACACTTTTGATTTTTTGGAGCACTTTTGCACTGTAGCATTTTTCTTAATCTTAAACTGCCCTCGTGGATACGCATATCGTGGATACGTATGAATATCTTAAAAAAATTGTCATGGACATAAGATTGTAGATATAAAAATAGTTTGGAAATTATTAGAATCAATCTTAAACCACAATAATATGTGTAGTCAAATGAATTCGTAGATAAACCAATTTTTATGAATAAATTCGAATACAAAATTATTATGGATAAATATTCATGGACAAACAAAATCTATAACTCATAATGCGACATACATACAATATCTTAGATACATACAAATATTTACATACATACAAATACTAATAGAATACACATAATGCTTATATTTTCTATTTATCCATCCACATCTGTACATATGTACCATCCATGTCCTGTTTATTTTTATTCACATCCAATTTATCTCATCCTCGCCGAATTTATTTCCATCTATACCCATCCATGCCTAGTTTATTTCTATCCACAAATTTTGATTTTAATAGAGTACATGGAAAATCAGAATCCTTGGTGTCTTACACACATACAAGTCATAATAGAATAGACATAATGTTTATGTTTTCTACATAATCATCCACTGTAGACTTGTCCACATGTGTTGATTCACTGTAGACTTGTCCACATGTATTGATCCACATGTACCAACCACATATTCTCATCCACGCTGAGTTTTTACATATTCATCTACGTCCAATTTATTTTTGTCCATAAGATTTCATCCATATGTAACTAAAATATAACAAAATGGATATCAAAATATTGAATAAAAAAACGTAGTTCAAATCACAAAAAAAAAATTATTTTATATCACACCTAAAATATGTAAAATGTAAAAACAAAATAAATAAGGAAGGAAAGAAAAAAAAAGTTTCGACAAAAAAAAAAGTGAAGGAGATGGAATTTTTGGTTGAGGATAAGAAAAACTTTAACCACAAAAAAAGTGTCTTAATATTTAAAAGTGTGTCATTGTGTTATTACTTATACCAAAAATGTGTCTCTAGGTAAATACCTCGATCATTAATATATAAAAGCTACAAGCTTTTCTACTTATTGCCAATTAATTTTTAAGTTAGAAACTTTTCTTCATAATTTTACATAGTATAGTATTTATTTTTTCGAATTAATTCTTTCATAGATTCAAATTTCTACCTACGAAAAAAATATTAAATACTTTTTCGAAAGAAGGTTAATATGACCAAGATGTAGATACCAAGTCATATTTACTTATTTAGTATATAAAAAGGGAAAAAAGGAACAAAAAGAGGAGTCACCAATACTAAATCATTTCAAAATTTTGTTTTTTGTTGGCATGATCTCAAACCATATAAGAAAAGAGGAACCCCTTTATACGTACCTACTTCGATGTTTATGATTTTCCTTCCATCTTGACACCACAATTGTTATATGGCTCTACGTACCTATTTTTTATTCATCATAAATGTATAATTTACAATTAGAAAAATGTGTATAATATGCGCAATAGAAAGAGTATTGAACTTTTAATGTTTCTTATTGACTTATAGGTCATCCAACAAGCTTGATTTGAAGTTAAAAGTTTGATTAATTTTGGGCCATGATCTGATTGTAAAAGAGCACTATGAGCCTCTTTCTTTGACATTTTTATGTATATAAAATTTTTACCTTTCTTGACCAAAAAAAAAGAAATTAACCTTTCCTTTTTCTTATATTAGTATCATTCGTATAAGCCTTTTTGTGCTTCATATTTTTTTTCCCTCACCCGACTCGACAAAGTAGCTTTCCATGTGTGAACTGAAAATGTGTATAAACATATATGATATTATCCAATCTAGTGGTATATTTTTTTTTTTTGTCATCTAAATAATATTAAAATTAACGAAAAGATACAACAGTGGAAAGACAGAGCCGACAGACACAAAAAAATCTCCAGAGCCAGTAACCCGAAGCCAACATAACATACAAGAAAAATACTGAAAAACAAACCACTAAAACAACCCAACCAAATCAATTAAAAAGAAGACCAAAAGATAAGCATAAGACCCCTAAAGACTAAAACCAAAACGCTGAACCAAACAGCTTTCTCTAACTTTCTCATAGAACCTGTAGAGACCGAGATTGAGCCAAAAAACACGAGCACCGAGAAGGACCTGAACACTGCAGCAAGACCTATAACGAGCTCCACCAGCGACAATCCGGAGAGAGAAGAAATCGAAAACGAGAAGGAACAAGAGAAAGGAACCACACCACTGAAACCTCTCTATGAAGACAATGCAAAAGAGAAGACCTAAGCTCAAGAAACCTTGACCTCCAACTGAGAATACGCCAAAAAGAACCAACATCTCTTACACGCGGACACTCGCAAGCCAAACTCCGCCACCTACAGACAAAAGAAAGGCCACCTCCTCGCAAGAAAAGAAATGAAGGTTGACACCACTGCTTCGTCTTGAAACCAAACCCTAAAAACTGTAAAGAACTCAGAGCATAGCTAGTAGATGCCTCCACAACAAAATTCCATCCAAAAGGCGAACCCTGAAGGAGACTCAAACTACCTCTAAACACAGCAACACAAGGAGACCGCAACAACGCAGAAGAAAGAAGGGGCCAAACTCAACAACCAGAACAAAAGAGCAAGAGGAAACCAAAACGGTAACAACCGTAGATCAACAAGATCCGGTAAAAACCAATTTTAGAAACCTAAACTCTTTTTCTTCAACAAGACTAAACGGTAGGAATCCTAATAAAGCCAACAGAAACGAAAATACAGAAAAGACATAACAAGGGAACACCTCGATACAGAAGCCGAAGGTTCAGAACGGAAGATTTTAACTCACACTACCGAAGAGATCAAACCGCCGGCCTGCCAATCTAGTGGTATATATTCATATAGCCTTTTAAATTGTAAGGATTTTGAAAAACTTATCATGAGAAAATAAAATACGTATCATATATGATATTATATATTTCAGGTCAATTACGTGTACTAAAATTCAAAATTTCTACCATGTATCTGTATATGTACCTGCGACCATTAACTGTTTCTATTTGAATCTGAAACTGAAGAAACATTTAAATATATAGATCGAGACGAAAATCAAATCGAGTTTTGGAGAATCTGCCCACCCTTTTCTAGTTCTACTCCCCATATGCCTTTACACAAATATCATTTCTTCTTTTGCATAAACATAAAAAGCAACTTGAAGTTTATATATTTGCAATATATCAAATAGTAGAACAACATCCAACATCGTTGAAATATGGAATAGTAGAACGACATAATCTCTTTTTATTTTTATTTTTTAAATTATAATAATTGAAACTCGTTAATATTTTTCTTCTCTTCTTAAATGTTAAAGACATCTTGCAAAATTCTGTTTATTAATGTCACAAAAATACAATTCACTGTTTTTACATTTTTACATTAAAAAAATGATGTTAAGAAAATATAACAATAAAAACCTTATGTAGTTTCTAACCATTGTATCGACCTCACCAAAATAGATTAAATTAAAACACATAAAATAAAAAGAATTTAAAGGAAACAAAAGTTGAAAACTTTGTACTGTGTGAATCAAAAGTATGAGAAAATTTTCAACTTGAAGTTGTCCCACGGTTGCATTGTAATTATATAAATATAATAATGTGTGTATATATATATAATAAACACACTAAACGTCTACATCGCATGCTTCCTTCAAACATTTGGCTTCTTTAGCTCTCATAAAACTCCATACCCATCCAACACATGTCCTTCTAATCATTTTACTCAATTGAAGTGCAAAACTTTAAAATTTAGTTTTATTTTCTTGAGAGTGCAACGGAAAAAAAAAATGGGAAGAGCACCATGCTGTGAGAAAATGGGGATGAAGAGAGGACCATGGACTCCTGAAGAAGATCAAATCTTAATCAATTATATTCATCTTTATGGTCATTCTAATTGGCGAGCTCTTCCCAAACACGCAGGTGATTTTTCATTCTTCTGTATTCATTTTGTATATTGATTATTTGATTATATAAATACATCTTGATCTGTAAGTAATTTTTGGGTGTTTTTGTGGATTTTTAGGTTTACTTAGATGTGGGAAAAGCTGCAGACTTCGTTGGATCAATTATCTAAGACCAGATATCAAACGTGGCAATTTCACTCCTCAAGAAGAACAAACTATCATCAATCTACATGAAGTCTTGGGCAACAGGTTTGTCTTTTTTGTTTAAAGAAAATTAATCATCAATCTGTTCAACGATTTCTTGAAGGATGATTAAGAATCAAAATGTTTTTGGGTCGATGATTTTAATTTGTTTGCCTTTTACGTCAACTTGACAACTTCCTTTTCTTTTTCCACTTTGCAAATTTTGTTCGGTTTAACAATAGACTACCTTTTAACAAAAAAACAAAAATTGTTCGGTTTAATTAATTACTGTGAGTAGATATTACCTAATCTAACTTTATAAATGATTTTTTTTTCAATTCGCACAATATTTTAACATCGTGTGGCTGAGGAGATTCTTACCCGTGATTTCCTCAGTCTCAAAAGATTTAGTTAATTTGTTTTCATAGTTTTTTTACTATTAGACAAGATGTGCACCTTGATCAATGCAAAAACATATGCCGTATATTAGCTTTTGGTTTGTTGTCTTCTTCTATCTCCATGTTTTATGCTTTAAAAAGCAATATTAAAGTAATGTAAATTGATGAAATCCATACTATCTTATATGTGAGGCACTTTTTCTAATAGTGTTTAGTTTTGTTTGTTTGTAATTAAATTAGATGGTCTACGATTGCTGCAAAATTGCCAGGACGAACCGACAATGAAATAAAAAACGTTTGGCACACTCATTTGAAAAAAAGACTCAACAAAAATCAAAACAATGGCGGAGACACCAAAGACATTAACGGAATCAACGAGACAACACACGAACACAAAGAATCTGTGGTCCTCGACACAACCTCTCTTCAACAGTTTTCTAACAGTATTACTACATTTGATATTTCAAATAATAGCAAGGACGATATGATGTCGTACGATGATATTTCTGCCTTGGTTGATGAAAGTTTTTGGTCGGACGTTGTATCGGTAGATAATTCGAATAATAATGAGAAAACGATAGAGGATTTGGAGGGATTGCTAGATAGGAATAGTAAGAGATATAGTTATAATAACTCGAAGTTGTATAATGATGACATGGAGTTTTGGTTTGAGCTTTTTACTAGTAGTCGTAGAATTGAGGAATTTTCCGACATACCCGAGTTTTGATTTTGATTTTGTGTTGTTTTTGTCGTTAAGACTTGAAAGTCTTTTTGTAATCCAAATAAATAAATTTAAAAGTCGTTTTTGTTCCCTCTATATTTTTCTCTGAGATATCTCTTTTCGTGTTTGCATGTAAATATGCATCATTTAAATAATTCTAAATAGAATCTTTCAGGGGAGCCAATTCGGTTAGTTTTGTTCTTAGAAAAAATCTTAACCAAAGTCAAACGAAAATAGAAATGTGTCCATTTTGCAGTCGTCACATTCAGTTATTTTTCCATTTTAATTGCCTTATATGTGTAAAAAAAAATTGTTTTGTAGTTGACCAATGGTTTGCAAAGCTTTTGTATCTAAGGTCCAAAATTGTATGCAAAATATTACAAATGGTGTATTAAATATATATTTTTTTTTTATTACCATGAAAGATAATTGAATAAAAAGAAATGTGGGGAAAATGATTGTTGAGCTATTCAATTGACAATGAATCACAACTGTCCATCTTCCTAATTGGTGTATTAAATATATTTCAGTTGTCTATTGTAGTTTCATATGCTTCAATATGTATATTGGATTATTACCCATTTGTGGGTACTTTAACCAATCCGTAGTAGACATTTTTTATAACGAATAGATGAAAAGAAATATATTTTGTAGACCTTAAAAATCTGTCGATGGCCCCTACGAATACATCAACATTTACACCATTGAGTTCGTACTTCATATTATTGGATTGAGACAATACGGTTTGAGAAGTTAAAATGATAAAAACGTGTGTACGTAGTTGAAAACGAAACGATAATAATTAACGATTATGCATACGTAATATCACACCGAGAATGCTCTTTGAAATTTAATTTATATCTGAACCTCATCATCACTAAACATTATATCTCTCTTTTTGTTTAATGTTAGTGGTTACTAGTTCACGTTTTAAATCTTTGATAAAAATTTATTTCGGAAGTTGTGGATACACATGCCATATCCCCTATATATTATTTGAAAAGCTAGACTTCATTTTAAAATAATAATAATAATAATAATTCATGAACAAACAAATACAACGTATCATCACAGTCAAAAACGATTTGAAGAAAAACAAATTGTTCTTCCAGGTGATACCTTTAATCAGCAAACAGTTATACAATTAGATCATTCAATTAAGGTAATGAATGTTTGTTGCATTTAGAATTGTTTTAGGTTTTAGTTTTGAAAAACTCATTTCTTACCCATTCGAGAATTATAAAAAAAAAAAAAAGTTTACCGAAAAGTAGAGTAACTAAGTGTGTTATCAGATATATTCACTTTCCATGAAATGAACTATTTTATCTTATGATTAAAATAGTCGTCTCGAAATTGGCATAATTCCGTGAACCAAACGACTAAGTTGTGTAAATCAATGTTGTTTGGACTTAACCCGAACCCAAAAATTAAAAAAAAAACGGTTCATACAAACCGTTACATGGTTTGGTTCAGAGATTAAAGACCAGGCTCATCGCTGATTCTTCTTCTTCTTCTTCTATGGAAGTTTCAAGCTCTGTCTCTATTCCTCAGTCTTCTGTTTCCTCGTCTTTCATATACTTCTCTTGCACAGCCGCAATTGTGAAGACTATCGTTAAAGAAACAAAGCTTCTGTTTAAACATAAAGCTATACTCAGAGCAATTGAGAGAAACAATGGTTAGAAAATTAAACTAAAAAAAAGGATATCTGTTATAATCCCAATCAGTTTGACCAATTGCAATCTTGCTGTATTCAACTACACTTGCATCAATGCCGGAAAATATGTATCCATTAGTCTTATCAATGAGCTTTACCAGGTCCCCAACACTTTCTTTATCCTAGAAAACACAAAACAAAAAGCTCAAAATAGTGAAAGAGATACAAGATGCTTGCAGAGAGAGAGTTGCAGAGGAGATAGCAGACCTGAATATCCAAGGTTGTAAAATCAACAAGACTGTAATCTTCGATGACACTACATAGCTCATTTGTTAGTTTTCTGCAATAAAAACATCGAGCTTATGAGATATTGAGGGTGCATCTCTAAGCGCGAATTTATTGACCGTCCATGTGTATTCAGACGATGTTTAGATCAACCTGTACTTAGCAGAGCGAGGATCTTGATTAAGATGGTGCTGTAAGTATGACAAGTCTTGAACATCGGTATAGAAATCTAAACTGAAAGCTACATGACACAGAGAGATGGTAGTTAGTGAATCCATATTATATTACTTTTGAAATCAATGTTATGAGAACAAAAAAGATATTTAAAGTGTAGATACCTAGCTTCCCGTAGCTTCCTATCAGATCGATTTTAGACAAGACATTGACATGTGGGAGTTCCATATGAAGCATTGTGGATAAAGAGAGAAGCAACGCGCTTACATAGTTCCCGGGATCACTACATAGATGGGCATCAATTAGTTGCACAGCAGTTAACTGCAGAGCCAAAAAAAAGAAGAAATAGATCAGATTTAGACTCTTAAGGTTCACTTAGCAAGTTGGTAATAAGAAAACAAAGAAACATACTCTAAGGTTCAACGATTTTATCAGCTTCATGAGAAAATTCTTGGGACTCTCATGAATGAAGAACAGTTCCACTTGGCCAGGAAAATCAAAGAGTATGTAATGGTCTGCAAAATTTTCAAAACTTTCAAAGTAGGTATACCAAAATAGCTACTTTAACGAAGAGATTTATTGTTGCTAACCCTTCAAAAGAGGCTTTAGTTTAGATTCTAGCCAGTCAATGTTTTTCTCCAAGTACTCCATACAATATACAAGACCTGTTTCAATTGAAAATTTGTTGTTAATTTCACCAAAGATCAAAAAAAATTAAGAAGAAAAGGAAAATCAAGATTGCAAAATTCACCTCCATTAGGACCAAGCGAGTGTTCTGTCATAACATCTTCCAACTTAATCAATTCTTCTATATTCACAGCACACTCATACCTAAAACCAATGTCAAGAAACAACTCACACCTGGAAGAATTTCCATGGCTATTCACCAATTTCAACCATATTACAATTTGTCATAAAAAAGGGATACGGTAATGCATTGTTTGCAGGATCCAGATTAACAATAGCAACCTTCCTGCAAACAGAAGAGAGAATATTCTTTCAGAGAAGTCCTCACGAATCTCTCTTGCAAAACAAAGAGGCAACAGCATTTCACAATCAACCAACAATGAATCAGCTCAAGAGATGGGTAATTCAAATTTCTGGAATCTTAATACTCCCATAAACTAAAGTTTGGAACTTTGTGAATTTTACAAAGCTAGAGGCAGAGAAACAACCAATATAAACAGAATTAACAGCTCCAAAAGCAAGCTTCTTTCGCTGGTCCAGAACCAGAAAAACTGAGCAAAAGAGAACGAAGATGGAACCTGCCGATAAGAGAGAGGAACTGAGACATGCCATTGCAGTAAGTGGTCTTGCCCGATCCAGGAGGACCTATGACTACTTGTCCAAACACCATATCTACGGCGGACGAAGTAACAACAAAGGATTTGAAATTAAAAGGCTTTACACAGGAAACAGATGGTGATGGTGGTATTGGAGAAGACGAAGAAGAAAGAAGTCGAGGGCTTGAAGAACTCAACGATGAACAAGAAAAAATTGAGAAGAGAGAGTGAGATAAAGCAAAACCGTCTTAGGTTTTTTTTGTAACACAATTCAAAGATTCCAATTGACTCGGATTTATCAAATTTTGACGACATATTGGGGTTTTTCAGTTCGGTTCGGTAAATTTTAAACGGTTCAACCTCTCCAAGTCTTGTGTAAACTGAACCGGTAAAGAAAAAGCGGTTAACGAAAACCGTTATTAGTTTCAGAGGTTTCGGTAATCACTCGCCGCTTTTTCTATCCGATTTCTTCATCTTCTTCTTCGGGAGGAGCTTATCGTTCCACCAATGGCTTCTTCTCTTCTCAATCTCTTCAAATTATGTAGACCCTTTACTCCAATTCGATTCCCTTCTCTTACCAGGCCTCAATTCACTTCCCGTCTCAGAATCCAATTTCCTCTCAGACCCGGAAAGTTAACTCAATCCCGTCGCTGTTTCACGGCTCTCTCATCATCATCATCATCATCCCATCCGTCGATAAACTCAATAACGGACGGTAGAGATTCTATTTCCGCCGTAAAGGAGCTTTGGTTGCACAACACGATGAGCAGGAAGAAGGAGCTGTTCAAGCCTAAGGTTGAGGGTAAAGTTGGAATGTACGTCTGCGGTGTCACTGCTTACGATCTCAGCCACATTGGACACGCGCGCGTCTACGTCACGTTCGACGTTCTCTTGAGGTATTGACTTTGGAGAAAGAAGCTTAAAAGTTTTCTGGGTTTATGGAAAGTTTTGATTTTTGAGTTTTTTTTTGGCTGTTTTGATTTTGATTGGGAATTAGGCAGGTACCTTAAGCATCTAGGATATGAAGTGTCTTATGTTCGGAATTTCACGGATGTGGATGACAAGGTGAGATAATGATGTCAAGAAACTGGTTCTTACAATACAAATCAGAGCTAACTCTTCTTGGTTCTTAGCTCTGTTTAGAGCAAGTTCTCGAGTTCCTTCAGGAAACTTTCAGTGAGAACCTCTTAAGATTGAGTTTTGTGATGCCATGAGATCAATAGGATAAGTAGCAATGTCTGTTGCGGCAGTGATCGGCCATTTTCGTTATAGAGAATTTCACTTTGTACGTGACTAGATTTTTGTTGTTGCGTATGCAACTGAATCATGAAATTTCAAATTTTGTAGATAATTGCCAGAGCGAATGAATTAGGGGAAGATCCAATCAGTTTGAGCAGACGATTCTGTGAGGAGTTTAATCGAGATATGGAACAGCTTCAGTGTTTAGATCCTTCTGTCCAACCACGCGTCTCGGATCATATACCTCAAATCATCGACCTGATCAAGCAGGTCTTTACTATATTTACTTAAGCCTGATTCCTCATGTTGTTAGACCAATTGATCACTTTTGCTAATGTTCTCCTAATCAGATTCTTGATAATGGCTATGCCTACAAAGTTGATGGAGATGTATACTTCTCAGTCGACAAACTTCCAACATACGGAAAACTGTCTGGGCGAAAATTAGAAGATAACCGCGCAGGTGAGAGAGTTGCAGTGGACACAAGGAAGAGACACCCCGCAGATTTTGCTCTGTGGAAAGTTCGTATTTTTAATACCGTTTTAGTTCTACATTTAATACCGACTTTTCTCATTTAAAGTCTTAAAAGACTTTTGAATTTTCTGGCAGGCTGCAAAAGAAGGAGAACCCTTTTGGGAGAGCCCGTGGGGAAGAGGAAGGCCCGGTTGGCACATTGAATGCAGTGCGATGAGTGCGGCTTATCTCGGTTATAGTTTTGACATACATGGTGGAGGAATGGACCTTGTGTTTCCTCACCATGAGAATGAAATTGCTCAGAGTTGTGCTGCTTGTGATACCAGCAACATCAGCTATTGGATCCATAATGGTTTTGTTACTGTTGACTCTGAGAAGATGTCGAAATCCTTGGGGAATTTCTTCACAATCAGACAGGTAAAACATTGTCAGTTTTGCAATTTTCCTCTAATATCCAGCATTTATGTCTAAATTTCGTGTTTGCAAACATGGCAGGTTATAGACCTTTATCATCCTCTTGCGCTGAGACTTTTTCTAATGGGAACTCACTATCGATCTCCTATCAACTACTCCGATTTCCTCCTCGAGAGTGCCTCAGAGCGTATTTTTTATATTTATCAGGTAATCCCTGGTTACATAGCTTTTTGGTTTTGCCGTACCTCTCTTGTTTCTTAAGCCTAAGTTGCTTTATTAGGCTATCAGAAAAGTTATTGCAGGCACAATGTTATGTTCTTCTTCTTCACAAGAATTCTTTGAAGATGCTCTTTTGCTTATTACAGACGTTATACGACTGTGAAAGCGTTTTAGGCAAGAAAGATTCGGCATTTGACAATGAATCTGTTCCTTCAGAGACTCTGACAAGCATCAACACATTCCATAGTGAATTTATTGCCTCAATGTCAGATGATCTTCTCACACCCGTAACTCTGGCTGCAATGTCAGAACCATTAAAAACCATCAACGATCTCATTCACACCCGAAAGGTAAATATAACTTACTGCATGAGTCTGCTTTTACAAATCATAAACCTCTATGTTTCGAAAACCATTAATGGTATAGTAAAAAGAGACGATTTTTGATTTTCAGGGGAAAAAGCAAGCAAGAAGAGAAGAGTCACTTAGAGCTCTAGAGACAACAATCAGAGATGTTCTTTCTATCTTAGGGCTTATGCCCACAAGTTACTCAGAGGTACAGCTTCCACTACCGCAGAAGTAGGGATGTTGCGGTTTAGCCCGTCCCAACATCCCAATGGCACACAAGGCTCATCAATGCGGACTCTTCCTCTGCGTTTATGTTTGGTGATTGAAGCCCTTTTTGCTCCTTCCTTTATGTTTTGTATTAAACTGTTATGTTTTCTCCTATACTCAGGTTCTTGGACAGCTAAAAGAAAAGGCACTAAAGCGCGCTGGACTGAAAGAGGAACATGTGTTGCAGAGAATAAAGGAGAGAACAGACGCAAGGAAGAATCAAGAATACGAAAGATCTGATGCGATTAGGAAAGATTTGGCTAATGTTGGGATCGCTTTGATGGATAGTCCTGAGGGTACAACTTGGAGACCAGCCATTCCCCTCGCGCTTCAAGAACATGCAACTACAACTTGAGTTTTAAAACTTTATACTTTAATCTCAATTCTTTTGTTTTTAGTGGGTTCTATGTATCTTTGTATCATTTTTGTTGATTTCGAATATAGACTAAAGAGTAACATTGGATACTTGTTTTATTCATTTTTTTTTGTGTGTTGGAATTCTGCGACTTGTTATACAATGGCTACGTTGACTAATCATAGGAAGTTGATTATTGATATATTTTTTTTTTAAATTGGTTTTACACTTCTTTTTTTTTTTGGTTTTACACTTAGATTTGTATTTTGTTGTTGTATATCAGTATATCTGTGTAAATTGTAAATATTTATGTTATATACATATAACTGTGATAAACATATATAAGGAATAATTTCTATTTTATATTCATCTATGAAAACAGCCTCTCTTGTACAATTAATTTTGTTTTTACTTTTTAGACAAATCGAATTAAATTGAACTAAGATCAATTTGGTCGATTTTGATTTCGATTCAGTTTGGCTATTTATTGTAACTTTTAAAACGAAAAGAAAATGGAAATCTTGCATTGTGTTCGAATTTTTTTTTTTTTTTAACTCTTGTTTTTGAGTTAAAATAAGCAAGAGATGTTAATTTTGGAGTATGCATGTGGTGGAATCTCACAAGGGTTTCACTAAATATAGGTTTGGGTGGGTAATGATGAAACAAGAGAATCATGTGGAAATTCGGGGTCCCTCATTTCAATGTCGACTGTCTCCTCAATTTTTTTTCCTTTTAAATGAAATATTCGTATCAATCCAAAAATGTGAATAATTATGATGGAACTTGTGACTAATGGTGATAATAATAAATGGGTGTGTTGATTCTTGAAAAGTCCTTCTTTTTGTTCTAACCATATATGGAAAAGCCATGATTCCACATATAAGGCTCCGAATAGAGAAAGCGGATCTGGCGGAGCGGATCAAACGGATCAAGTGGATCTAGCGGAACAAGTGCGGATCAAGCGGATCTGGCGGAATAAGTGCGGGTCAAGCGGATCTGACGGTCCAAAATTTATGTTTGAATGGTGAAAACGTAACAAGTAGTGCGGATCAAGCGGATCAGAATTAAAAACAAAATATTGTAAAATATAA